>JADBJO010006057.1:105000-125000 GCA_016801955.1 Conus betulinus
ACAGAGGTTGTGGTCAAGAACCGACATACAAGATGACGAGAGTTCTCACGTACTCCAGGTTCTTTCCAAGGGAATGCACTTGATCGTCAGGATCAAATTGAGACAAAAAGTGCAAACAGCATAAAGCATGTTAAAAAAAAAGTAGTTTGACTCAGAATCGAAAACTTACTTTGAGAATATTTCGACAGGGTCGTCCTGTCTTCTTCAGCTCACTGTTGCTGTTGCGGCGGCGAGGCCTGATGGGACGACTGTTGTGTGGGGTGAAACAATTGTCAGGATCTGATTGTAGATGGGAGGAAGTTCAAAGCCTTGATCTCTGTTCAGGCTGGGGCGTCTGGTCTTGATTTCGATGGCTTCTTTACCTTTTCTTTTTGTGAGGAAGGGGTCTGTAGATAAGATCTTGGTTTCTTGGGGGCTGAAACTGTGGCCTATGGCTTGTAGCTGTTCGTGTATGGCAGAAGTAGATCGGTTTTGGTGTTCCTGTAGACGGGTGGTGAGTGGTCTTGCTGTCTCGGCAATGTAGGTATTGGCACAGTCTTGACACCCTACCTGGTACACTACACCACAGTGCTTGAGGGGGGTCCATTTTGTCTTTGACATTGGTCAGTTGCTGGCGTAGGGAGTTGGTGGGTTACTGATTAATGATAATGGCTTCGATTTTTTTTTTTATTTAATCATATTGATAATAGTAAGACGGTAATCGAAGCCATTATCATTCATCAATAACCGATCAATCAGATTGATAATGTAATAATATCTAATCAGATGGATCATATTCATATTCATCAGTCGGTTATTAAATAAAAAAAAAAATAAACAAAAAGAATAAAGAACTCTCATACTCCCACCACCATCTTTCTACCCAAAAACTGACCACGGTGGAGCCTGTGCGCATAAAATTATTCGGTGATTAAGCTGACCATGGGATGACAGGCATGTAATTAAACGGTGATTATACCGACGAAGCCAAGACCCCTGCACAGTGTGCGTGTCTCTGCACATTCCCTGACTCTCTCTTTCTCTCTGTGAGAACTTGATTAGGAAAGTAGATAAGAGTGACAATAAGTTTGAAATGTGTAAACAATAATAGACCACTGTGATTGCACCACCACGATGTCACCTCCGTGCTAAACAAAAAACAACCTACGTTACACTATCTCTCATCCCTTTCGCAAGAAGCAAAAAGGGCCATTATTCAGTTTGTGTCGGTGTATGTATGTGTATGTCAGCGTTGTTTTAAAAATGTCACTGAAAAGCGTTCTGAGAAAGTGTGTAAACGCTGTCACATGTAAATGTTTGGAATCCATAATGTGTATGCAAAGACAATCTAATCTGGAGTGTGATGTTGGTTATGTTTTTTTTTTTTTTAAGTCACATAAACACGTGTAAGCAAAGACAATCTAATCTGGAGTGTGATGTTGGTAATGTTTTTTTAAAGTCACATAACACGTGTATGCAAAGACAATCGAATCTGGAGTGTTATTATTGGTAATTTTTTTTAAAGTCTCATAAACACGTGTATGCAAAGACAATCTAATCTGGAGTGTTATGTTGGTAATGTTTTTAAGTCACATAAACACGTGTATGCAAAGACAATCTAATCTGGAGTGTTATGTTGGTAATGTTTTTAAGTCACATAAACACGTGTATGCAAAGACTACCTAATCTGGAGTGTGATGTTGGTAATGTTTTTTTTTTTTTTAAGTTACATAAACACGTGTATGCAAAGACAATCTAATCTGGAGTGTGATGTTGGTAATTTTTTTTTTTTAAGTCACATGAACACGTGTATGCAAAGACAATCTTATCTGGAGTGTGATGTTGGTAATGTTTTTTTTTTTTTTAAAGTCACATGAACACGTGTATGCAAAGACTACCTAATCTGGAGTGTGATGTTGGTAATGGTTTTTTTTTTTTTTTTTTTAAGTCACATGAACACGTGTATGCAAAGACAATCTAATCTGGAGTGTGATGTTGGTAATTTTTTTTTTTTTAAGTCACATGAACACGTGTATGCAAAGACAATCTAATCTGGAGTGTGATGTTGGTAATGTTTTTTTTTTTTTTTTTTTAAAGTCACATGAACACGTGTATGCAAAGACAATCCAATCTGGAGTGTGATCACCCCACCCTCTCACTGTGCTGACCAGGACCACACATCTTTAGGAACACAGGCGGTGTCCACAAGTCAGAGGACGACTACGCGCAAAAGACAGTTTTGTAATTTGGAGTGTGATGTTAAATATGAAGTGATCTACAACGTTGTGGATTTAATATGTTGTTAATGTTTTAAAAAATGTCACTCAGAAGCGTTGTGAGGAAAAAAAAAAGTAGCGTTGTAAAACTTAAATGTTTGGAGTCCATAATGTGTATGCAAAAGACAATAATTTGAAGTATGGTGTTGCTAATGTTTCTTTCCTTCTTTTTTTTTTTTTTTTTTAATCACATGAAGTAAAAAAAAATCAAACACGCATAACAGACATCCGTGTCTTTCACACTGACGCTCGCACGTGAAAAAAAAAAAATAAAAGAGAGATGAGGCAGAAAAACAAAAACCAATCTCTCGTGTTACCACGCAAATGAATGAAAACAATGTAAAAAAAACAAACTTCGTTTTCTTTTGTTATTACACGAGTTTAGCGTCATATTACTTCATAAGAACGAATTGTAAACGATTAATCCACGAAAACGGAAAATAGTACGAGGCATCTCTCTCTCACGCACACGTTGTGTTTTCTTAATCACTCAATATCAAACAGTCATTCATATTAATGTTGTGGATTGGAGCTTGTACACACATATTTACAGGTGGCAAAAACCTCTCTCTCTGTCTCCATTTCGGTCTAACAAACTGTGAATTGTGACAAAAAAATGATACCAGTACATTTTGTACATCATTAAAAATAAAACAAACAAAATTTGTAGGCGGCGAAAAACAAAGAAAACAGTTACCGTTACTTAGCAAAACAAAAACTTGACGTATAACCATTTAATCGTTCACAAAAAAAATATGTATATATAAATCCAATATTTGATTCACGCACACATACGCATTTGAAAAACTCAACAAATCTTTAAGGCGCAACTAACAACAGTTTATTATCAAAACGAACGAAAAACTTCTACCTATAATTACTCAAGAGTTTAATCAAGCATAAAAAAAAGAATTAGTTCATTCAAATCACTCGCGTATAAAAAAGAAAAGTTCTGATTTTTTTTTTAGGCACAAACAAAGCGAAAGAAAAAAAAATATTCATTCACGAATAGCCATCACGCGCTGAAAACTCTGTGCCAAAACATGGGCGTTTTGGTATAGTCCCAAGCTGACGCCCTCATCAACCACCAAGAAAGGTGTTGGGGTATGTTTTTCGCTCGATGGTAACGCTTTTAATCACCGATGGAGAAGTTTCTTGGTGTCCAGAGTCTCAAACACTCGTTTCCAGATAAGCTCCGCATTTGTTGTTGTTAGTTCTTCTTCGTTTTCTTTTTCAGTCTCAAACAAGATCGACGCTTCCTTCACAAACAGTGTCAACACAGGATTCTGCAGATCAGTCTTTACCTCCGCTATCGTGCATCCAACTTTTTCTAAATTCTGTTCCAGAGAGCACAAAGAGTTCTCCATGGCGACGTCAGTGTGAAATAATCCGCCCTCTTTTATACCACGTTCCAAAAAGCACTGTCGTCTCTTACACCACGGATACGCAATATTCCTGGGTATGGTAGTTTGAAATTATCGAGCACGAAAAATGACGACATGTGCTATTTCAGGTAACATAAATTGCTATACAATCTAGTCACAGAAAATAATGATGTCATCAAAAAGGTCACATCAGTGCACAAAAATGACAAACGGTAGAAAATGCAGTCACGCTAAAAGCGAGTTAATGTCATCGTAAACAAAATCAGTCCCTTTTCTATATAGTTACGTTGATCGTAAAGCTTGCTGTGTCATTTGGGGTCAACCGTCGACATTCTCTAGTCACGTTTATTAACGTGAAGGAATTCCAGCAATACAGAACATTTTGTTTGTTGTTGTTGTTATTTTTGTTGTTGTTTTCGGTCAAGCCACCACCACTTTTCTTTTATTCATTTCCAGTTTGGCTGCAGACGTTTTACACACAGGTTGTCCCACATCACTGCGGCGTTGGATCAGGTAGGAAGAGGGCATCTCCGCGTGTGCAGCAGGACTGTAAGCGGGAAGAACCGAAGTCTCTTAGTAGGTGGCTCCGGGCTGTATGTAGTAGGGAGTTCCAGTCGTTTTTTGTCTGCTCCAGTCTCTTCCCTTGTCTGACACCCGTCAGCGTTTGTCGATGCATGTCATCCTCCAGCTTTTTTCCTACTTTCAGTAGTCTTTGCCATTGCTTTGACGTCAACGTTGCCACGTTTGAAGTGCAAATAAGTCGACGCCCCCCCCCCCCCCCCCCCCCCTTGCGGTTGTTGAGAGACTTGTAGTGACGTACATACAGCCTGACGCTATTTTCCCAGGTTTTCAGGGAGGCAAAAACGTTTCTTCCCAAAAGGATGCATAATAGATTTTTGGTGCCATGTTTTCCACGAGAGGAAGTCTCTTCTTTAAAGAAACCAACCATCATCCTATTTTTACAGTTATTAGATATAAAAACCGGCTCTGTACGGGAATTTCATCATCTAGTGAAATTCCTAATTATCGACCTCGTGTGTGTAGATCGAATACATGAGATTACTTTTTTATCACTAGATCGTTTGTTTATGGGGATGAAATACAGACAGCAATCGATACAGACTATCGCCACTACTCTTTCTTGAAATGAAATACAAGACGTAATAACCGCATGTGAAATTAGTAAAATCTTGTAATAATCGTTGATTAAAACGACAAGTAGGAGTGTGTCTCTGAATGAATTTTGAAACGTCCGAATATATAGTGCGGATGACAGACCAAAACTATCAAAGTATTCCGCTTTTCCACATCCAACTACATTATATAGAAATTATAATGCAAATAAAGACAGTTTTTCTTTTTAAATATTTCATTACTGTTTTTTTCAATAAACAATTTTTTTTTATCTAGTGTTTACTCGTAAAAAAAAAGTATAACACTTAAAGTGAAATAAGTAAACTGATCGAAATGGACGCCTCGTCTTTAACATAAATGATTATACGATATCGGGTAGATACAACAAAAATCGCTGTAGTCTCGGGCGCATTCTATCCCTCCGAGCAAACTAACAAACATACACACGAAGTTTTGTTGTTACATACCAACACTTTTCGGGTTATTTCTATTCTCTTCAAGCTAATCCGAAATGCACACAGAAAGAAAAATCCATAACCCCCGGCCACACACGGCGCGAGTTGCTCCATCAAAAACTAATCTTTTGCACCAGTCAAGGTTAAACTACACTTTTGGGCAAGCTGGTCAGTTCACAGCCCCAAATCTATGTGGGTAACATGACAAAAAAAATCTTTGGAGGGTGAAAAAAATAAAAGTACACACTGGGTTTAACACTCCATGTCAACGATTCAGTCGGCTATAGACATACCGTGATTAAACCCTGACCACGCATATCAAGATTAAAACCTCTTGTCTACTGTGATAGCGTGTATGTACTCAGTTATGAATGGTCACAGCGCCGAATAAAGCGTACACATGCTCACGCACACCCACTCAAGCACGCTTAACCACACGCACTCACTCATAGTTACAAAAACACTATGAATAGAAAAAATATAAAAGGTTACATACACTGAATATTTGTTTTAACACAGCTAATTTAAAAAAATTAATAAAACACGTTTTGTTTGTTTTTTAATCTGTCTTTTACAACAACTACTATTAAAATCGTTTTACTTTTTTTTTTTTCAGACAATGTCTAAAGCCCGGCTAGTTAGACCGTCAGACCTTTAATCTGAGGTTTCGAGTTTCATGTCGGGCGATGTTCTCTCGACGAAAACAACGCGGTTTATCGTCTCATCCGAAGGACTGGACGCTCATTTTCCAGTCAAAACTACGGAGAAAGGGTGACGAGCGCTGAGTGCAAGCCCAGACTGTCACTGCAGATTGTGATTCAGCGGGTGAGTGTCTTATCCATCCTGCCACCTTCTTCGTTATAGTCTGTGAGTGATGTTTTTTTTTTTTTTTTTTTTTTTTTTTTTTAACCAACATTCAAGACGACAGCTTTACCAATCCCATTCGTTTCGGTGATCGACTTAGTACTAGCGGTCAGTCTCGCAAGTGACTTAGCAGTATATATTTAGCTGAAGGTACTGATATAAAAATTTCAGTGACTGATAAATGTCTACAAGAGAAATTCACGTACATATATGTAACTTTTCGACAATCCGTGTCTCCTGGGCGTTTGCAATGGACCCAAGGAGTGAAATACATCGTTCGAAAGCTCACATCTGCAATAATGTCTGTCACTTAGATAATCATTGTGATGAATATCTCACTGGTCAGCAGTTTAATAAAGTTTATCCATAAGATCAGGGCCTGAGCGTTATCATTGTGTTATGTGGATAACCAGCTTTCAACACAGATAAAAAATCTGAAATTATTCAGTGAGAATTGTACCACATGGAGTTTGAAGTTAGAAATGACTCTCTTGTTCGATTTTAAAATTACATGTAATTTTTGATACAGTATCTTCTTCTTTTTTTTTCTTCTTCTTCTTCTTCTTCTTCTTCTTCTTCCTGTGGTCATGACACACCTTGCTCGGTCATTGTTAGTCGTTTGTTCAGTCTCGAATGACCTAGGCCATGACCAATTGCTTATCAGGCTACGTAGATGACGGCGACGATGATGATGGATGATGATGATGATGATGATGATGATGGTGATGATGATGATGTGTGTATGATTTTGTGTACACACACTTCTTACATCCATCATAAACATTCACCAGACACTCACGCTTACAAACGTACGGTATTGATTCAGACCAATTTACAACAACAACAACAACAATAACAACAACAACAACAACAACATCAGCAACAAAAATCAAACACGTATGGTTATGAATGAAATTTACTTCAACAAAACTTTATCCAGAACTATCAAACGTGTGATTTAAAAACATTGTCAGTATCACACACCCCAGATTAAGCTTGCTTTTGCTTACACGTGTTCATGTGATTTGAAAACCATTGTTGACGTAGCACACGGTCACCCGCTGTCAGTGTATTCGCACAGCCCAGTTAGCTCAGTAGGTAGAGCATCAGCCTTTTTATCTGAGGGCCAGGGGTTCGAGTCCCCTATTGGGCGATTTTTTTTTTTTTCGGTGACTGTCGATGTGACATTTTTTTTTTCAAATATTTTTAAGATGTGGTTGATGGTTTTGCCTGTTGGACACTACGCTTTTGGTTTTTTGATTGTTTGTTTGTTTGGTCACACACACTGAGATTTTTTTTGCATATCATACAGAGAGAGAGAGAGAGAGAGAGAGAGAGAGAGAGAGAGAGAGAGAGAGAGAGAATATGCAGAGACACGTACACTGTCCAGTGGTCTTCACTTCGTCGGTATAATCACCGTGTCTTCCGCATGGTCAGCTTAATCCACCGAATGATTTTGTGCGTACAGCCTCCGCGGTGGTCAGTTTTTAAAGATATTTATTCTTTTGTTTATATTTACTTATTTACTTCGATCAATGCCCCTTATGACCAGTTTCTTTTATAATCAATATTAATATAATCTCTCTGATTAGGTATTGATATTATCTAATTCATCGGTTATTGATGACTTCGATTACCGTGTATCAGTCTGATTGTATTATCTAATTAATCAGTTATTAATGACTTCGATTACTATTATCAATCTGAATGATTGATTATTGACTTCGATTCATCGATTAGCGGGGTCCGGGCGGGGTCCGGTGTCCGGGGTCATGGCAGTTGAAAAGTCCCTCCTATACTACTGTGGGGAGGGAGGGGGGGGGGGGGGGGCGTGTGTGTTTGCGTGCACAAGTGTGTGTGTGTGTGTGTGTGTGTGTGTGTGTGTGTGTGTGTGTGTGTGTGTGCGCGCGCGTTTGTGTACGTGCGCGCGCGCATTGCGGAAGTGTTGTGCGCGTTGAATGGAAGGGGGAGAACGGGGATGGAGGGGGAAGAGAGAGGGCGGCAGCACGGAAGGGGGGGTGCGGGAGCGGGGGGGAGGGGGGGGGGGGGGGGTGTTATAAGGGCGGGCATATAACGTCAAGGTGCTGACCTAGTTTGGCGTCTGTTGGTGTTGTGTCTGCGCTGTGTATTTTCCATTTGTTGCCTTACCTCTCATGCGTTTTCCCCTATAATGCTTTCTGGTATGTAATTGTATCATAACTACCCCCCCTCTTTTTGTCTTTTCCTTACAGTACTTGTAAGCGCTTCGGGTTTTGTTTAGATTAAGCGCAGATAGATGCATATGGTAATGATGATGATCATCATGATGATGATCATGATCATGATGTTTTCAGGGGCAGAGAAGGAAAGACAGAGGGAAGGGGGGGGGGGGGGGGGGGGGAGGGGGATCTCGAGCACGACGACCCCTCTCCAGATCCGTCCCTGCTATTTTTTTTTTTTTTTTTTACTCACAAAAAATAAGTACTTGACCTTTGAGTGACTAGCTTTCCCAACAATAATATCAACGTTCTCAGCCACTTAATGTGATTGATCTTTGACTAAGTGATTGGTTTTCATATAATCGATCTGTAACTACGTGATTTATCTTTATGACTTGTCGTTTGTGGTCAGTTTCACCCAGTATTGTGAGTATGTGACAATCTGGCGGCTGCCAATAATGACTGGCGCATGCGCAGGTTGTGAATGGTGTTCATTGTGTGTTGCGAGTAGCTGACAGAAGGGAAAATATTGCTGTTCCTCGTGAATTATTCACGACGTGTTTCAGCTACATAGTGTGACGTTGTTTCCGTCATTCCTAATTTGCTAAGGACTATAACTACTTATGCGACAGCAACGATTTCGCCCCCAACTTTGACCATGCCAGAATCCAAATAGTAGTAGTAGTAGTAGTAATGGTAGTATTTTCGCAGATTAATCACGTGCTAGGTTTTGCACTTTTCTGGTTTCATTCAATTCTGTTTAGCAGCGCGTGCCAGTCTCATAACCGCAACATGCTTAGTTTTCTAAGGGCAAATGCTGCCATAGTTAGGAAAAGCTTTTGAAAGTCAGATTACTGGGTCTTTTTTTCTTCTTTGTTATGCGACACGAATCCAGCCCTTCTCGGCGTCTTCTATTTGCTACTACCTATGAATTTCAGTAAATTTAAAGAAAAAATTGCTAATTCTATCATACTCTACGACTTGATACGTTACAATACCTTTGGATTTTTACTCTCCTCCACGAACCTTTTTTCACATACCAGCCGATGGTCGTAATGCGTTGCCATTTATTCTGACTGATCAGTGTCTCGCCTTCTTTGATCCCCTCAATGATGTGTTTAAAAGTAATATTGAAGGCTTCCACTATGACTCTATCAGTGCCTGTTCCTCTTTTGGGCACGTTGGCAGGTAATGTACTTCATTTTTTTTTCCTTCGTCATTTGCTTGTTTTCAAGATGCTGTGCTCTGCTAGTCAAGATAGGTAACTCTGCATTCATACAAGTTATTCCCGTAGAAAGATTAATGCCCGTGATCTATCTTTCTTTCTTCTCTTTCTTTCTCTCTCTCTCTCTCTCTCTCTCTCTCTCTCTCTCTCTCTCTCTCTCTCTCTCTCTGTGTGTGTGTGTGTGTGTTTCATATATCATTCATGTAAGCAAGTGACATTTGCTTTTAGTAAATAGTGGTCGACTTACTGCTGGTTGGCTTTCACAGAATGCTGCTCCATTCATCTATGGCAAATTATGGATTTGCCTTAACCCTAGTAAATCCGACTTACTGCTGGTTGGCTTCGACACAGAATGCTGCTCCATCCATCTATTTGGCAAATTACTCCATGACCTACCCCACCCCCCTGTACCCTACCCCCCCCCCCCCCGTCTCTCTCTCCTCTCTCTCTCTCTCTCTCTCTCTCTCTCTCTCGCTCTCTCTCTCAACACAGTTATTCGAAAAAAAGTGAAGGTAAGATGGGAACATAAGGGTTTTTGTTTGTTTGTTTGTTTTTTTGTATGTTTGTTTGTTTTAAAGTTCAAACGGTTTCAAAAAGAGCTGCCGATTGTCTCCCATTATTTCCTAACGTTTCTCCCCTGAAATTTGTTTGTCAAGTCAAACCCTAGACAGTCCTTATGTCGTTTCTCTAGGTGCCTTGTCCTTCTGAGATCCTGAATAAATACCTTGCACACGATCTGTCGCAGCATGCACGAGTTGTAGATACTGATCCCATCTCAGCGAGACCTTCAATCATCACTTCAATCCGGAATCTCCAAGCCGATCACTCTGTCATGCTATCTGGCGCCCAAGAGTAAGCGTAAGTCTGTCATGTCGAAACGCTCAAGCTGATCGACGTATTTCCGGTGCAGCGTCCAGGACACCTGGCCATGAAAAAGACGTTTAAATAGCACTACTGCTCTTGCATACTTCGGCTGTGACTGAGTAGTTAGGTTCAAAGTGACGCGACAGCAGGCGGACACTGAAACAAAATTTAAAAGGAATTTCATAGTTTCCGCCGGTTAACATGGAAAAACAAATTACATGACACAAACGCGATGCGTTTTCGACCACGTAGGTCTTCTTCAGCTAAGAGAAACGGCATTCAGGATAATGAAAACGAGGAGTGAGCGATCACGTATCTTCTCGAATTCGGCTCAAGATGAGCGTTTGAATTTAGAAGGCCTAAGAGGTCGAAAAGCGTCGTGTTTTGTCTTGTAATTTGTTTGTTTCATCTTAACCGGCGGAGTTACTTAGAATTCCTTTTTAAAATTTGTGATTGAAGAAGTTGAGGTTATCGCGATCGTGATTCAACGTAGACAAGAAAAAGTGGGGATAAGAGACGCGCATCTAACATCTTGGCCGGAGAACCATTAGGAGAGAGGATATTCCCCATATATTTGAAGCAGTCAGCTATAGTGATCTCAGTGTTTTCAGTTTGAAGAGAAGTTTCTGAGCCCGGGGCAGTCGGCTTCCCTTTATCGAGACCAAGACCGTCCCCTTCCCTCCGCCCATTTCCCCCAACCCTCAACAAGTCGAGAGGTCCGGTAAGTCGATGAGCTGGAGGTCAGTGTCAGGGCGCGTCCTGAGGATGCGGTCGTCTGCAGATGCTCAGATATGAATAATCATGTTACTCGATATAGGATCAACGAATGCTACAGATGGCAATGTTTTTCCAAATATGACTAGGTAAGACAAATTTAGGTCATGATTTATGATAAATCGAACAAGTGTAGTCACATTTTAATACACATCTTCGTTTCAGCTACAACAAATCTTCACAAAATCTAGATTTTATCCCATTTCACGCTGTTGCCAAAATATTACAGTGTGCACAATCTGACAGAAAGTTGGTTCTACTCCTGCAAAAATCCGAAAACGACGCGTCAACTAAGATAAGACGCCACGTGTGTTATTTCTAAAAGACGTCACGTGTTCCATTGAGAAGCTGGGTAAAGTTGTAATAGAAGAGCAGGAATAAGCCATCATCATCAATATAAGTGAGTCTGCTACTTTAGTGTTACGCTAACAGCGGCATATTCTTTGCAGGTAGAGTGATCTGTGTCGGTCAGCTGTGTAGTCGTAAAGTTGCCAGATGAATCTATAGCCAGACGCGTTTACATATCAGTGAACTCGTTCTTTTCATCATTCCTGAAGTTAAGATTTGTTTATTCAGCAACTTGTTCAGTAGTTCAGCTGAATGACCCAGGATTAGAAGAGGAAGCTAATCTTCCTGAGGAAGGGGGTGAAATTTTCATGAAAAGGGGGGTGGGGGAGGGGGGACACGTAAACCTACGTCACTTGTCACAATTTTTACGTCATTGAGACACTTAGGCTTCGAGTACTCAAAATTGTACAATGAAGCTAATAGTAATAGTGAGACTGATCTGAGAAGACAGTAAAGTTCAACAAGGACGAATTCAGAAAAGAGGATGAAAACAAGATCTGCGCGGCTCTGTCTCTCCCAATTCTCCCATCAAAACATTAACCTTCGTCTTTTAAGCGGGCCCGCCCCCCTTTTATGTGGTGTTTAGCCACACTTTTGGGTCAGAGGCAGACGCTTCTCTTTTTCATGTTTGCTGTTTTGGATGACCGAAAGAGATACGCTTTTCGAAAATGCATTTGTCTATATTCATCGCAGATGATCAAACTTTCTAAGAAAATAACAATGTTGTGCTATTGAAGCCATTGCCAAAATGTTAACCACAGAACTACGGCCGTTATGATTCAGTGACGTCGTCACGCAAGGAATGGCTAGAAAGAAATGTGTGTCTCATTCTGCCAAGACCAGCTGAGTGGCATGGTGGTTGAATGACCCATGTAGTAAAGAGCTGCTGAGTGGTGTGGTGGCTGAATACCCATTAGCGGGGCAGATAAGTGAAACAATCTTTCACATTGTCATACAAGCACCAAAATTGGCATGCACATTACTTTTGGACTGTTGTTTCATAAAAGAACGTTAGCCACGTAAAAATCCAAAATGGCGGGCATTTTTTCAAGATGGCGGCAATTCGCGTCATATATTTTGGCTCAGATAAGTGAAACAATCTTTCACATTGTCATACAGGCACCAAAATTGGCATGCACATTACTTTTGGACTGTTGTTTCATAAAAGAACGTTAGCCACATAAAAATCCAAAATGGCGGCCATTTTTCAAGATGGCGGCCATTCGCGTCATATATTTTGGCTCTTTGGTATATCTATGGTTCTTCTCATCCGATTTTGAGGATATCAAAACCGTTTCTGACATTTTTGACAATTAAGAATTCAAATCTGACAAAAGGAAGTCTCTAAAATCAATGAAAAGCCACCAAACACTGATTTTACTGATCTTTAACAAAATGTTACATTGTACAATATTACATTGTAGAATATGACAATTGAAATGAGCAAGTAGTAAGCTAAACAAAGTAAAGTATGGTACTTGTACATGTAAAATCATTATCATGACCAGCTGAGCATTGTTTCATTCCATTCAGCATTGTTCTTTCCAAATAAGCACATTGTTTTCAGCAGGTGCAGCTGCACATTGCGCGTGCAGCTCAAACTGAACTTGTAGCACTTGCAACGTCCGAGACACTGCGTCTTGCACTGGCATTTCGTGAGTTGCTGGCAACTCTGAGCAATTGGTGGGAGCACAGACCATAGGATACTCCAGCAGTCTCCTTGTTTTTCCACCCCCATTCAGCAGGACTCTCCTCTTCAAGCTGGCACTCCAAAGACCGGCTCCATATGCATGCTGCCTGGTATGCAGCACGTCTGATGTGCTGAACAAGAGCCGCACGAGTTGGGGGAATAGCTTCGTAGGATCTCTGCTTCCTGGCAAAGAGTTCCAGCCGTGCATCATCAACAGCTTCATTTTGAACTGGATCGGTCATACATCGTGACGACAAACTTCTCCAACCTCCCAATATCCTCTTCTTCAACCCTGTGTAGGATAGCTGCTCAGTTTGGTGAAGACATCTGAAGCTTCAGGACACACATCCCATGTCTGCCAGGCTGACCTTTTGCCCTTTCCACGGAATGCAGATACAATATCACAACCTGTGAAGGCATGGAAAAACAGGATACCACTGCTCCTCTCTGGAGCAAGGGTTGTGTTGAGCTCATGCACTGAGATCCACTTCAGATTCCGTCCTTGCCCAAAAGCTAGCCACATTTCCTGAAGTCCCAGTTCCTGTAATTGTGAGAAAGTGGCAACAGCAATCACAAGAACATCTGTGTCATTGGCTCTGATCATGACTGTTTTGAAGCCCCCCTTTACAGCATCCTTGATATGTAGGAAGATTCTTGTATCGGCTTCTTCATGATTGCAGGGAGAGATCTCACTGAGGTTGACCTGGGTGTGGTTGCTGAGTGCATGTGGACCTCTAGTGATGATGACTCTGTTGTCATAGTGATGTTCCACCACCTTCTCAGCCAGGTAGTCAAACAGCTCAGTCTTGTTAGCAGAATGACGTAGAAAGTTGCGCCAGTTCCTTGCAACTTTCCTGTCCCTGTGACCCGGCGTCTGTCTCCCAGACCTCGTTTAGATCGAGTTTCGGATTTGAGGCTCGAGGTCTTGTATGTGTCGAACACAATGTCAGTTCTATGGTACCTTTTGGCGCATGCGTCAACTTTAGGTATGAATTCCATCTCAGCATACTCTGCAAATGTCTTGGATGTTCTTGGTGGCAACGCATTGACAAGAGCTGAACCATCGATGATAATGACATCAGTCATAGGTTCTGCATCAGGCAGTGTAACCTTGCCCTCCAGTATGGCAGCTAGCTGTGACTTCTGGAAGACATGCAGCGTCCCTCCGTCGCTAAGAGATGCTGGAAATGACTGATTCTCGTGGCGGAAGAACTCATGTAGATCGCATTCCCTGTTCTGGCAGGAAATGAACAATTTTGAGAACAGCTGGCAGTCCTCCTTCAGCACCTTATCCTTGGCAACGGTGGTGAGCGTTTCTTGCTGAAAAAAGTCCATTTTTGTCTTCTTGATCGGTGCATGGAACGAGCTTGTATCTTCATGCGTTAGTGTCTCTAAGTGCGCCTCAAAGGATGCATTCCCCAGTGAAAGGTGAGTAGCAATCCTACTAGCACTACAAGGGGATGCTATATTCTTGGTGTCCAGACTGAGCAGATCTCCAGTTTCTTCTTGAAATGGATTGCCCATTTCCTCTAGTGTGCTTGTCAACCTGTGGACCTTCTCCAGGAAGCTTCTCTGGTAGGTGGGTGTCTGTTCATGATGTTTTGTCTGCTTTGACACATCCCTCAACACTGACGCCTCCTCATACTGTGCAGCAAGCTGTGACACTGCAGGGCCAGCAACCATCCATCTTCTCAGTGCTGATGGATCTTCAGTGATTCCGACTGCTCCACCGTCACCTTGATGACGGCATTGGCTTGCTCGTGTGCTTGGTCGATTGCCATTCCTGAGAAATCTCTGTTGGATTTGTGGACAACAAATTTCCCACCATGGAAAGCTTCTGCAATCTGTGGGTGTCGCTCCTCCAAGGTCAACATATCTATTAGATGTATTGGAAGCCATCGTGCGTAGTTCACGTTGTGGTTTGCATACATGTATGGTATCAGCTGACATAAGGCCTGACGGTAGAGACTGAAGTTGGATTCTCTCAGAGACCTGATGAATAGCAGAACAGCTAATTCCATTGTCAGCACAAGATGCCAGTACTGGAACTGTGGACTCTGTAGTTTGCGGTGTTCACACCAGTCTTCAAAACTCCTGGTGTCAGTTTGGGTCAGCCAGTTCTTCCACATATGTAGAGTAGGCTGATTTCAGGAGCTTGTAGAGGCTGCAAGCTGTCACCTGGTGGGCTTGGCGGGTCTTGGTGACACTCGCAGCTGATAGGAAAGAATCTGCTGTGTGCTGGATGAAGCTACCCCCGCCTCAGTAAGAGCTCCTGTCCACCCACTGTCTTGAAGGAGGGAACCGAGTGAACGCAGCACAGTCATCTCAATGTGCAGTCCTCCGAACATGATGAGGAACTGGCTTTCACCGTAATCTTCAGGCCACTGCCACTGGATCTGCTTGGCTGTAGCATATATCGGCTGATCTGCTGTGATCACAGGCACTTGTCCAGGGTTAAGCAACCTCACTGCATCCCTGATCTTGTCCATGACATGTCGCACTGTAGCTACAGAGTGGGCTTGGTCTCTCAGGAGAGGCAGCAGAGTGGAGATACAAGCTTTGAATGCAGGACCCCTCTTCTTGTCTGCGTGATGGGAAGACCATGTGATATTTACATTGTCATGGACCTCTGTGATGGAGACTTTCTGGAGCCATTGATACTCCAAAGCCAGCTGTGGTTTCAACATCTTCATGTCTGGTAGAGTCATGTTAGTCACTTGAGGAGGAGGTGGACTCTTGTTGGTGAAGTGTGCAGGCTTGATGTTTGCATAAGAGTCTGGAAGTTCTGGGACTGTCTTCACCCTGGTACCCCCTTACTTGCAGTTTCTCCTGCTGTTCTCCCTCATTGTCATGAGTGGGGTGCTGGGACAGCGATATACTTGTACCATGGAAAGATGTTGTTGATGTTGAAGCAGACGGATTGTGGTCTATGTTGTCCATGGCCGAAGTGGTGAACAGTCCTCTACGCAGTTCTGGGGGGCAGACGACTCCATCTCTGATGTACTTGGACACAACAGCATCTCCCAGCTCGGCGGAAATCTCCAGCACTCGATCATAGGATATGCTTAGTCCATTTGCATGGAGCATCTCTACGAGCTTCTTCATCCTCCTGGTCTTTGCAAACACTGACAGACCAATGTAGATGGGGAATGGTGTCTCTCGATCCTTTGAGTGTCGGTGGGTAGGGGCACCTTCTTTGAATCTAGTGTAGCAGTTATACTGCAGTAGCTGCGCCATGGCAAGGTCCGTCTTGGAAGCTCCGAATCTTAGTTGAGATTTAATGTCAGCCCCGTGCTCAACCATGCCAACAAACTGCAGCAGAGAAGGTGGAACTACTTCATCAGTAGAGTCCATGTTGTATGTTCCGTCAGTTAAGATCTTATGGTCAAGCATGTCACGCCTCAGGATCTTTGCAGCTTTGGAAAGAATGATGCATCAGAGTAGGCACAGCTCTCAGACAAGGCAAGACCAACGTCATCTTGAAAGGCCAGCAGGACATCTCTCCCTTTCTTGTGTGCTTCCAGTTCAAGGGAGCTCTTCCAAGATCTTCTCTTTCAGCCTGCTTGAGTTGACGTTGGGTGCCTTTACCCCTAGCTGTTCAAGTCGCTGTTTGTACAGATCCACCAGCTCTGCTAATCTGAATACTATAGGTTCCTCAGAGTTCAGTTTAGCTTCTGTAATGAATGCTAGGAGCTCAGAGAAGACAATAGGGTATGCTTTACTATCCTCTTCCATGATGCTTGCATTTCTGCTCAGATGCGTTTTCTCTTTGTTGTACAGAGCAGCGAGGCAGGTAGCGTGGTACTTTAACTCCTGGGCCACCACATCACCAGCGCTCAGAATGGCTAAAAGCCGCCCATCATTAAGATGTTGAGCACACTCATTTAGTCGCTTGTTCAGCTTCATCGTCATTGCCTGTCTAAGCTCAGATGGTGAAGACTGTTGTTCACAGAGAAAGCAAATAGAACATTTGTGGTCAATACTGGCTCTTCTCACCTTTGAAGAGCTTTCTGCTCCTGTACTGCAACAATCGGCTGATCTTTTTCTGGCCCGTTCCAGCCTTGTGTTGCTGAAGAGTCTCCTGCAGCTTTGGTGATACTTTGCTTTGTTTGCTCGAAGGGTTTCTTCCACACCACTGCCTTCGTCTAGGCGGGCTGGATCGAACTTAATTGGCATTTCATTGATGGACTGAAACATGGGTATGTTTCTTTCCAATCATACTGTATCCATCCTGCTCTAGGGCATAGCGAGTTGGAGGAGATTTCAACTCTTCATCCCTGTCTTTCTTGGCATAAACAGCACTTGGTCCAGTCTGTTTTCCATCTTGGTATTGTAGCAGTCGCCATCGTATGTACATGTAAAGCCGAGGGACTATCCTTTTACCACCTTAGCACATTAGTGTATGGGATACAACTAGGTTCGCACATCATAATGGCATGTCCTACACCTAGTCCGATCATTCATCTAGTGCCATTTAACTCCGTGTGATCTGTACACCATCCGGGTAACTTAAAGCCCCATTACCCTTGGCTCGGCTCTCCCATGCGGGCACTGCCTGTCAATTCAGGTGCGGCTACCTAACTGTATTCTACATTTATATAATCTGTAGTTTATGAGGGGCTTATTAGATAGCATTTGGGAGACTAAATTAGTAGAAGGCCTATTTATATAATGAAACAACAGTATCGGTACTGTTTCACCTAATCTAATTTAGTTGACACTAGACCCCATGCTGGATCTCACAGCAATGATGTTCGCCAGTGTGCCCTGGCTGTGCTTGAACATCACTTCTCTGGCATTTTTTTACTGTCAAGTGTCCCTCATCTGTAGACTTCATGCACAATAAATACATTGAGTCAGACGTAGTCATTGACACGCAGAGGAGGCACTCCGCATGCTACCATCAGCTAGTTTGGGCCTGCATAGCAAACGCATTTTATCTGGGTGTGGTCGTTGCAGTGCACAAGCAAATTCTTGGAAGTCATAGGTGAGAATTGGGGAAGTATTGAGGACTAGTGCCACGGGTCCATCCTGGTGATGTAGCTGACTTCTGAAACAAAGTGCCGTTTACAATCACTTAGATTGTTATAAAATGTTCAAAAATCATATTAAGATGGTGAATATTATGTAATCATATGTAAATTTGGATTCTTCATGGTTGATTACGTATATTTTGGTACCAAAATTATATAATTTGCTCTACTGCATCATGCTGTGTGACATTATATGGTATCGCATACCGGCAATGGCGGCCATCTTGAAAAATGGCGGCCATTTTGAAAAAAAATGCGTGGCTAACGTTCGATTATGAAAATGCATGTTATAATGGATGTGCATGCCAATTTTGGTGCTTGTATGACAATTTGAAAGATTCTTCTGATATATGCAGTTATCTGCCCCACTACATGTGGTAAAGAGCAGCTTAGTGGCGTGGTAACTGAATGACGCATGTAGTAAAGAGCAGCTGAGTAGTGTGGTGGTTGAATGACCCATGTAGTAAAAAGCAGCTGAGTGGTATGGTGGTTGAATAACCCATGTGGTAAAGAGCAGCTTAGTGGCGTGGTAACTGAATGACGCATGTAGTAAAGAGCAGCTGAGTAGTGTGGTGGTTGAATGACCCATGTAGTAAAAAGCAGCTGAGTGGTATGGTGGTTGAATGACCCATGTAGTAAAGAGCAGCTGAGTGGCATGGTGGTTGAATGACCCATGTCGTAAAACGCTGCAATGTAGTGTGATGGTGGAACGACCCATGTGGGAAAGAACAGAAAATTGATGTGAATGCTTAATGGCCCATGTAATAAAGAGCAGCAATATGTGTGGCGGTGGAACGACCCATGCAGTAAAGAACAGGAAATTGATGTGGTGGCTTAATTACCCATGTGATAAAGAGCAGCAATGTGGTATGATGGCCATATGACGTTATCTAAGAGCAGAAAACTGACGGGGGGGGTGAGTGACCTATTTAATAAAGAGCAGGAAACTGCTATGGGGCTGAACGACCTTTGTAGCAACGAGAAGGATACTGGTAGCTATATGACCTATGTAATAAAGAACAAGAAACTGCTATGGTGGCTGAACGACCTATGTAGTAACGCGAAGGATACGGTGGTAGTTAGCTATATGACCCATGTAATAAAAGAACAGGAAATTGCTATGGTGGCTGAACGACCTATGTAGTAACGAGAAGGACACTGTGGTAGCTATATGACCCATGTAATAAAGAACAGGAAACTGCTATGGTGGCTGAACGACCTATGTAGTAACGAGAAGGATACTGTGGTAGCTATATGACCCATGTAATAAAGAGCGGGAAACTGCTATGGTGGCTGAACGACCTATGTAGTAACGAGAAGGACACTGTGGTAGCTATATGACCCATGTAATAAAGAGCGGGAAACTGCTATGGTGGATGAACGACCTTTGTAGTAACGAGGACAGGATACTGTGGCAGCTATATGACCCATGTAATAAAGAACAGGAACCTGCTATGGTGGCTGAACGATCTATGCAGTAACGCGAAGGATGCTGTGGTAGTTATATGACGCATGTAATAAAGAGCAGGAATCTGCTGTGGTGGATGAATAACCTCTGTAGTCAGTAGCAGGCATGTGGTGTGGTTGCTGAATGGCCTGTGCAATAAAGAGCAGGAAATTGGTGCGGTGGCTAAATGACCATTTTTGAAAAGAACATGAAGCTGATGTTGTGATTGAATGGCCATTGTAATAAAGAGCAAGAAACCACCGTTGCAGCTGAATGACCCCTGCAGTAAAAGGTAGGAAACTATGGTGGCTGGAAGACCCATGTAGTA
>JADBJO010006057.1:130000-143817 GCA_016801955.1 Conus betulinus
TCTCTGGTGATGATTTTGTCCGAAAAAATGTGCGCCAGTATCATGGAGAGTGGAAGCATCTTTCTCTGTCCAGGTGCTGACATTAAACCTATTCATTTCTGACGCGTTTCTGTTGTTTCAAGATCCCAAATTTTCAACGCGGCGTTTTGGTTGTTGAAAGTGTGAAATTTCTGACGCGTTTCCTGTTTATTAAGTCTGAAATTCCTTACGCATTTCTGTTGTTTTGAAGTCTGAAATTTCTTACGTAATTCTGATCTTTTAAGGTCTGAAAATTTCTTTCGCGTTTCTGTTTGTTTTACAGTAGGATTTTTTTTTTTTTAATGTGTTTTCTATTGTTTTAAGGTATGAAATTTCTTGTGCTTTTCTGTTGTCCTAAGGTCTAAAATTTCTGACGTGTTTCTGTTTGAACAGTCTGAAATGTGAATATATCGTTCATCTAATACTAGAAGAGGGAAATCAACTGAATGTAATAAGGAAACAGAATACACAGAAGCCAATAAAGAAAGAGAACGTGAACAGCAGCTGTTGGGATAACAATTTAATTAGAAGAGGTTAGATACGGCCTTGTCTACAAAGTTATCAATTCTTTGTTTTCCTTCATTTCTCGTCATTAAAATGATATTCTATTATATATTCTTGAAGCTATTCTTTCATTTGTTTAAGTGTAATAAGGATTACTCAATGCATTTGGACAAAAATACTCATATGTCACAAACCGTCATGGAGTGGTTTACCAGTCTGCCAAAATGTGTCTTACGTACTTCAAACGCTCTCCATTGTTTTTTGCTGACTATTCAGAAGTCTGTTGAAAATTGTTCTGTCCACATCAAACTTTTGCAGACGATCTAGCAGTCTGTTAACAGATGGCCTTCGTTATCAGTTTTTGTTGAAATCAAGCAGTCTGTTAAAAGCTGTCCTTTCAAATGTTTTCTATCATTGTCTGCTGACCATCTAGCAGTCTGTTAAATGTTGTCCTCTGTTTTTTCAAACTTTCTTCGTTGTTGTGTGTTGACATTTAACAGTCTGATAAAAGTTGTAGTACGTACTTCAGACAGTCATCATGGCCATCTGCTGCCCGTCTAGCAATCTGTCAAAAGTTGTTCTATGCACTTCTAATACTGGCATATTGTGCTGCGGTGAAATGCCATGGTCCTTGCAAGTCCAAGGCGCTAGGTTATTTTCTTCACGCTCCGGTACACTACTCTACACGGCTAATGCCCACAAACAGAACCATTACAGGTTTTCCCCGCCTGCATCGTTTTACCACCCGAAAGGAGGCAAACGGTGCGTGCGATTTATTGTGATAGTGGAATAGTGCTTTCGTGTCAGACTCTCGCTCACGCAACGACAACAAACCAACCAGTCAGACAACACAAAAGAGAGTTCCCCATTTTAGTTAACAAGTAAACTCTTTACACTATTTATATACAAATCCTCACTACTTTTTTTCACAAAAATCAATTTGATATATTTTATAAAGTGACATCAACAGGCCCTCGAGGACTGAATAATGTCTTTTCTTTCAATATGTGCACCCATAGTACCGCAGACACAAAATAACCCTTTCCATAAACATAGTTTCCTGGTCCTCAAAGATCTATCACCATTCTTTCCCAAATTCCAGTCAATGCAACCTCTCGTTGACGTACAAAACAAAACACAAACTGTAACTCTATTCTATCTGGGGAGAAAGTTCCTGACTTTTTTTTTTTTTTTTACCCCGGGTAAGTCTGGGCTAGCCTGCTTTTACCCCCGGAGTTATTCCAGGACTAGCTGGAACTTACCCTCCCCCCTCCCCCCCCCCCCCCCCCCCCCAGTTGGAACTGATCCCCCAGTCATCCACATTGTACAAGCAAGGCACACAGGCACTCAGGAGACACTAATTAGCTGTAAAAATAATTAAAATCTCTGATATACATTAAAGTGACCAATGGTCAGTGACACTGACCACTGGTTGTCTGCATTGCACAAGGTATACAAACACTCATGAGACACTGATTTAACTGTAAAGTAGTCAAAATATCTGATTTACGTCATAGTGACCAACGGTCAGTGGCACTGACCACCAGTCGTCTGCATTGTACAAGGTACACAGGTACTCGGGAGACTATAATTAGCTGTGAAATAGTTAAAATCTCCGATTTACGTCATAATGACCAGTAGTCAGTGGCACTGACCACAAGTAATCTACATTGTACAAGGTACACAAGCACACGGGAAAAACTAATTAGCTGTTAAATAGTAAAAATCTCCAATTCACGTCATAAGGACCAGTGGTCAGTGGCACAGACCACTAATCATCTGCAATGTACAAACTAAGGTACACAGGTACTCTAGGGACTCTAAACAGCTGTAAAATAGTTAAAAAAGAGGCAACCAGGATGAAGCAACAACGGTACTTGGTCAGAACGACACGTGGTCACAACGACATTTTGTCACAACTACGCTTGGTCACATTTGCACCTGGTCACATTGGCATGTAGGCGTCTTTCTTTCCCACATATGCACGGGCGTACTCACACACACCGAATATTGACCCTTGCGTGTAAGCTAGCGCGAGAAATGAACATATTTGTTAGTGAACCAGGGTGTGGGGTGGGGGGGGAAGTAAGAGGGCCATCTATTGAGAAGAGTCTAGAACTACACTTTGTCTAAACCCAACTGACGTTTATAAGAAATTAGAGAGAGGGGTGTAAATATGCAGGCTAACACATTTTTTAAAGGCGGGTGTGCGGGTTGGGAAAAGGCAGAGGAAAACCTGAATAACCCTTTCTTGTTTGAAGGGTGGGGTGGGGTGGGCAGGAAGATTCCAAATAGTCCTAGATTGACCCTTTTGGGGGGGGGGGGGGGGGGGGGGTAAATCCAGGCTAACCCAAACTTACTCCCCGAGGGGTAAGTTCCAACTAGAGGGGAGGTGGGGGGGTTGGGGGGGGGGGGGGTATTTCCAGCTAGTCCTAGAACGACCCCCGGGGGTAAAGCAGGCTAGCCCGGACTCACCCCGGGGTAAGTTCCAGAGGGGGGTAAGAACGGGCTGTTACACCGGTCGTCTCTCTCTCTCTCTCTCTCTCTCTCTCTCTCTCTCTGTGCATCAACTACCCATCCTACTGGTCACAAATTTCCCTGAACTCTCTGTTCACGGCTCAGCATGTATGAATGTTGCACGGTTTTTCTTGAACAGGTGAGCGCACGTACAAGACTCTAAAATCTTTGCTTTTCCTTTCAGTAGTCTGCGTAAGTGATCCATGTTTTCCATCAACACACTCACCTAATAGACGAACACATGAAGTCACCGGGAACTTGGGCACAATTCCTGACATTCCATTATACCATGTGATAGTGATTGTGATTTTTATGGTCATGCTTTATTGTGCATGATGATCCCATGCAATAGTGATTGTGAAAATTACCATAGAAGAATGGGTTAAATGCCTAAACTGCACATTTTGTTGAATTTTGCGAGGTTACAGGCGAAGCTGCTATTTTACAAAAACTTTTTTTTCGAGTTTTCGGAAAAAAGATTAGATCCAAAACTCGTGTGTGTGTTTGGGTACCCTTTTTTTTTTTTTTTTTTTTTTTTTTTACATAGATAATAAGAACGAGCGGCAGGGGTGTGTGAGGGATGGGGTGGGGGGTGGTGGGGGGGGGGGGGGGGGGGGGGGGGGAGGAGGGTAATTGCCCCAAACCAGATGAAAGCCATTTCCACTTCTTGTTTGCATAATGTATCACGCAGTTCTTCGTGAATATGCCGGCACGAACCAGTTTTCGACAACACCCCCCCCCCCCCCCCCCCCCCCCCAAAAAAATTCTAATTCTACAATTTGAAGTACTTTTTAATGGCATGAAAAGTAAGTTGGAAATCGAATGAATCATGCACGGCTGAAAAGAGTTGCGTGTTCCTTTTCCTTTAGGAACAAGGCCGCCAATTCCATCCGACGCGAAAAACCAGCAAATAAAAGTAAGTTACAAAGAAAAAATATCTACCAATTGATCAGAAAAAATAGACTGACATACACAGATAAATGGACGCCGAGAAAAGAATGTCCGGATCTACACCGGATGGACGTGAAGCACAACAGAACGGGGGTGGAAAAGTGTGCACGTCACAGTGAGCGATGACGTCACCACAGAGAAACAGCAGAATGCCAGCGTCATCATTTACCGTGTGCAAGATGTGCCGCCAGCCTTCATGTGGCCTGTCTATGGTCTCCAGGTAAGGAGCTCTGTGTGTGCGTGCGTGCGTGCGCGCGCGCGTCTGTGTGTGTGTGTGTGTGTGTGTGTGTGTGTGTGTGTGTGTGTGTGTGTGTGTTGTATCGATGTCTTCTGCTAGAGAAAGAAACTCTAGCGAGAGCTTGCCAGCAGACGTTCATCACAGAAGAACCTAACCCCACCCCAATCCGCAGGCAAGTGTTTCGACCCGTCTCTGATCTGCGGATCATCCGAAACGTGGCCATATTACGCGTTTTTTTTGTTTGAGTTGCACTGGTTCCTCCTATCTCCAAAGGTCGAGTACAAATTGCCGCTGTCTGTTTCAAAATCATTTCAAAGTTGCTGCTTCAATTCTCAGTGGACTCCTATCTTGGCGCCTTTCTTCTTATTCTTCTCTCGCTGGCAAACGAGCATGTTGGTGCTAGGGCAAAGTCTGTTAGGGCCCAGTACCTTTTGGGTTCGTTCAAACAGGGCCCAGTAGCTTTGGGCTTGTTCCAATGGGGTCCAGTACTGTTAGCGCCCAGTACCATTAGGGTCCAGTACCATTAGGGCTCGTTTCAATAGAGCGCAGTGCCATTAGGGCCCAGTGCCATTAGGGCCCAGTACCATTAGGTTTGTTCCAAGAGACTAGTAACATTAAGGCCCAGTACCTTTAGGGCTCGTTCCAAGAGAGACTAGTACAATTATGGCGCAGTACCTTTAGAGTTCTTTTAATAAGGCCCAGTACCTTTGGGACTCGTTGCAATAGGGCCCAGTATCATTAGAGTCCGGTAACTTTAGCAGTTGTTCCGGTACGGCCCGGTATCAATCGGGCCCAGAATCATTGGGGCTTTGTTCCAAAAGGGCCCAATACCATTAGAGTTCAGTACCTTTGGGGGTTATTGCAAATCAGCCCAGAACCATCGTGACCCGCTCTCCGTTCTTCTGCTGACTCTAGATCTTCCGTGTCCTGATCCGTCAGAAGAAGTTCCAGGGAGAGGTGTCTTATCAAACTCAGGCCTTATGACCTGGACTGGCTTGCCTGTGTCTGTCCACTGTGCCCACACTCTCTCTTCCTTTCAATCTAAGTTAAAGTACATCTCTTCTCTAGTACGTACAGTAAACCATCCTGATCCAAATCGAGTCCATTTAAGCTAGCGCCTGTGTGTGTGTGTGTGTGTGTGGTGTGTGTGTGTGTGTGTGTGTGGTGTGTGTGTGCGTGCGTGCGTGCGTGTGTGTGTGTGTGTGTGTGTGTGTGTGTGTGTCTTTTCCCCATCACGCCTTTAGGTGTGTCTGATGATTGTGTATGTCATTGCTTTTCCCTACAACCCTTCAGATGTGTGTGAGGATGGTGGATGTTTCTTTTTCCCAGTAAACCTGCCAGGTGTGTACGATGATTGAGGATGTTTGGTTCGTGTCGGATGATTGTGGATATTGTCGGTCTTCCCAGTAAACCTGCCAGGTGTGTACGATGATTGAGGATGTTTGGTTCGTGTCGGATGATTGTGGATATTGTCGGTCTTCCCAGTAAACCTGCCAGGTGTGTACGATGATTGAGGATGTTTTGGTTCGTGTCGGATGATTGTGGATATTGTCGGTCTTCCCAGTAAACCTGCCAGGTGTGTACGATGATTGAGGATGTTTGGTTCGTGTCGGATGATTGTGGATATTGTCGGTCTTCCCAATAAACCTGCCAGGTGTGTACGATGATTGAGGATGTTTGGTTCGTGTCGGATGATTGTGGATATTGTCGGTCTTCCCAGTAAACCTGCCAGGTGTGTACGATGATTGAGGATGTTTGGTTCGTGTCGGATGATTGTGGATATTGTCGGTCTTCCCAATAAACCTGCCAGGTGTGTACGATGATTGAGGATGTTTGGTTCGTGTCGGATGAATTTGTGGATATTGTCGGTCTTCCCAGTAAACCTGCCAGGTGTGTACGATGATTGAGGATGTTTGGTTCGTGTCGGATGATTGTGGATATTGTCGGTCTTCCCAATAAACCTGCCAGGTGTGTACGATGATTGAGGATGTTTGGTTCGTGTCGGATGATTGTGGATATTGTCAGTCTTCCCCAACAAGCCTGCCAGGTGTGTACGATGATTGAGGATGTTTGGTTCGTGTCGGATGATTGTGGATATTGTCGGTCTTCCCAACAAGCCTTCATGTGAATGTGTTGATTGTGGATGTCTGTTTTTCCCCATCAAGCCTTCAAGTGTGTGTGATGAATATGGATGGTCTTTTTCTCAACAAGTTCTACAGAGATTTGTGATGATTGTAGACGGTGTTTTTTCTTAACAAGGCATCAGGTGTGTATGATGATCATGGAGGGTTTTTTTTTTCACAACAAGCCTTCAAGAGTGTCTTATAATTCTCGCGCGTGCGTATGTGTGTGTGTGTGTGTGTGTGTGTGTGTGTGTGTGTGTGTGTGTGTGTTGTGCGCGCGCGCGCGCGCGCGAGCGTGTGTGTGTATGCCTGTGTGTTTGTGTGTGTGTGTGTGTGTGTGTGTGTGTGTGTGTGTGTGTGTGATCATTGTGGATTCTGTTCTGTTTTTCTTTTTTCTCAGCAAGCCTTCATGTGTGTGTCTGGGGCCCTGTCGATACCTTTCCTCATCTCCAGCTACATCTGTGCCGGTCACCTGCCCGAGGTTCGTGCCCAGCTTCTCAGCATCACCTTCTTCATGTGTGGTGTGGCCACTCTGCTCCAGACCATCATTGGCGTCAGGTACATACCCCTATCTGTCTGTCTGTCGGTGCCTACTATGTCTGTCTGTATCTCTGTGCGGAAAAGATGTCTTTCTCTCTCTGTCTGTTTTTTTCGTACTGTCGATGCGTCCGTGTCTCTGTGCCGTGTCTGACTACGTGTGTGTCTGTGTCCTAAAGGCCTGTATGTGTATGTGAGTGTATTAATTTGTCTTTAATGTCAGCATGTATGTCTGTGCCAGAAATGCCTACGTCTGGTCTATACCTAAAGTGTCTCTATATGTGTCTTTGCCTAGGATACCTTTATGTGTCTGTGTTGCCCCAAATTTCTGTACGTGTTTGAGCCTAAAATGTCTGGACGTGTGCCTGTGGCTAGAATGTCTATGTCTGTCTATACATAAGTGTCTATATGTGTCTTGCCTAGGATACCTTTATGTGTCTGTACTGCCCCCAAATTTCTGTATGTGTTTGAGTCTAAAATGTCTGAATGTGTCTATGCTTAAAAGGCTAATATGTGTCAATGCCTAGAATGGCTGTTTATGGTTGTGCTTCAAATGTTTGTATGTGTCTGAGAATTGAATGTCTGTATGTATCTGTGCCTCGAGTGTCTTCACGTGTGTCTGTGCCTAGCATGTCTGTATGTGTCTGTGCCTCAAATGTCTTCACGTATGACTGTTACTCGAATATGTGTTTGTGCCCCATTTGTCTGTATGTTTCTAAACTTGGAAAATCTGTATGTGTCTATGCCTCGAATGCCTTCATGTGTGTTTGTGCCTTTAATGTCTGTGTCTGTACCTCGAATGTCTGTACGAATGTTTCTCTCTATAATATCTGTATGTCTTTCTGCCTCGATTTCTGTCTAAAACGTTTGCATATAAATTGTGCATCGAATGTCTGTAGGTGTGTTTGTACCTTGAATGTATATGCATATGTTTCCATGCCTAGAAGATCGGTTTTGAATGTGTCTAGAATGTTTGTATGTTTATCTGTACCTCGGATGTCTACGTCTATATCTGGCATGTCATCTGTGTGTCTGCGCAAAAAAAATGTCTGTATGTTGTGACGTGACAATTGCCAGCCACACCATCCACCCACCCCACCCCACCCCCCCCCCTCCTTTCTACTACCCCTCTGTCCACCCTCTCTCTTACTCTCTCTCTCTTTGTCTCACAAACAGCGGCCAAGATTTCTAACTTACGTTATTCCCCCCCCCCCCCCCCCCCCCCCCCCCCCCCCCCCCCCCCCCCCCCCCCCCCCCCCCCCCCCACGCAGACGCAGACAGAGAAGTGTGAATGTGACTTTGGAGCGAGTTGCTCGCTTCGCGCTCCCATCTCGCTCCCTTCCTGCTTAAACCGTGGTCACGGGAAAGACAGCACACTCGAGTTTCACACAGGTGCAGACACATGTAGTTTTGTGTCACTTAGCACGAAGCTAAAAAATAGCGCCCACATCTAGGAGAGATTGTTCTCGAATCTTCTACGTAAATCGTTGCTCTGTAAGTGGCAGGGGAGGATCAACCCCCCCACCCCACTCCCACCTTGGCTTATTATCACCCAGCCCCCTCAGCTTCCTATCATTCCCCCCCCCCCCCCCCCCCCCCCCCTCCCCCCGAATTTTCACTCTTGAGTATTTTAATGGTCCTGAGAAAAAAAAAAATTCTTTCGATTACTAGTACCCGGAAAATTGCTCCATCCCTAGGTAAAGAGAGAGGGTGGAGGTAAAATCTTAACATAACTCTGCTAGAGAAAATATTCCAAGTCCATTCCCCTAGAGGACAACACCGACCCATCCCCAACTCTCGTCACATACGTATTTCTGCCTAGAATGCCTGTACGTGTCTGTGCCTAGAATATCTGTACGTGTTTGTGCCTAGAATGGCTTATATGTGTCTGTTCCCAGAATGGCTGTTTGTGTGTCTATTCCTAGAGTGTTTGTATGTGTGTCTGTGCCTCGAATATCTGGTTGTGTGTATGTGCTTGAAATATATGTCTGTACCTAGAATGTTTATACGTTTTGTCTGTGGGTAGAAAGTCAATATGTGTGACTGTACCTTGAATGTCTTCATGTGTGCCTGTACCTCATATGTCTGTATGTGTCTGTGCTTAGAATGTCTGTGAGCTGTCTACACTTGAATATCTGTAAGTACATCTAGTAACCAAACATTGAATGTCTGTTTATGTGTCTGTGCCTCGAATATCTGTATGTGTTCTGTACCTAGAATGTCTGTATTTGTCTGTACCTAGAATGGCCATATGCGCTGTGCCTTGATGATTTGTGTGTTTGCCTGTCCCTCGTTGTTTGTTTGTAGTTGAGCCTGAGCCTAGAATATCTGTACATGTCCATGCCTAAGATGTCTGTATGTGTGTATGAGTCCATCTTCTTCTTTGTATGTGTCTGTGCCTAGAATATCCGTATGTGTCTGTACCATCAGTGTTTGTACTTGTGTTCTTGCCCAGAATTTCAGTTTGCGTCTGTGCTAGAATATCTGTATGTGTGTGTCTGTACCTAGATTGTCTGTTTGTGTGTCTGTTTCTAGAATGTTCGTATGTGTGTCTGTGCCTCGAATATATGCCTGTATGTCCGTGCTAGAAAACGTGTGTCTTTTGCAAAAAATGCCCATACAGGTGTCTGTGTTAGCATGTCTGTGTATATGATTTTCTCAATTGTCCCTCTGTATGTCAGTGTTTTGATTGTCTGTATGTGTCTGTGCATAGAACGTCTGTCTGGTCCGTGCCTCGAATATTATGAGTGCATCTGTTCATCGAATATCGAATGTCTCTTCTGTGTCTACCTAAATGCTTGGTTGTGTATTTGTTCATCAATGTCTGCACCCAGAATGTCTATCTGTGTCTACCTAGAAGGTCGGTATATGTCTGTGCCTTGAACATCTGCATGTGCATCTGTGCCTCGAATGTCTGTATGCATATATGAGCCTAGAATGTCTGCTGGTGTCTATGCTCATATGTCTGTATATGTGTCTGTGTCTAGAATGTCTGTACCTGTGCCTGTGCCTAGGGTGTCCGTGTCTGTGCCAAGAATATGTAAATGTGTGTACGTGTATGCCTTGATTGTCTACATGTGTCTGTGCCTTGAATGTCTATATATGTCTCTGCTAGGAATGTTTTTCCGTGTGTCTGTGCGTTGAATGTCTGTACGTCTGTTGGCCTATAAAATCTGAGTATTTGTGCTGGAATGTCGGTATGTGTGTCTGTGTCTATGCCCATTAAACAATCTATCTGAAGTCTCTGTCCCCCTTTGTTTTACTTGTTTACAGTTTTTCTCCTTTTTAAGATTCATGTTCTTCATGTGTTGGTTCACTTTATTTCCTTTGAATTCAAACACAAAGTTTACAGGGGACACACCACACAAACAGAGAGACTGAGGGGAGAGAGGAGATGAGAGATGAGAGAGAGGAGAGAGAGAGAGAGGATTAGGATTAGTAATGTGTGAGAACTGTGGCGTGCTGGAAAGAGGGTGGAAGGTTAGTTTGGAACGACAGGTTAGTTTTAAATACCTAAACTCAAAAACAACTCATGATATTGAAAACATTCATTGCTTTTGTATTCTGTCGCGAAAGTGAAAAAAAAACCCAGGGATTATTTTATGAGCTTTTCCTCGACTAGGATGACAATAACATTTGCCATGTTTTTTTTTCCTGGAGAGATGGGCCTAGTCGACCCTGAGAGGACCCCCCGATTGATTTGATTGATTTGGATTTGTTCGAGATGAAAAACTAGTCCGGGGGTCCCCTGCATCAAGATTTCACCCCCCCCCCCCCAAACCCCCCTCACCCCCCCCCCCACCCCCCCCCCCCCCCCCCCCAAGATAGAAAGTTATTCGGCCGTCCTCTATACTACCCAGATCATCCCTGTGGCATGTGAGACACTTATCCGAAACCTTTTCTGCAGCTTCTGCCTCCGCCTGCTGCATCCAGAGTTCTGAAACTTAGAGCCTGCATCAGAGCAGGTCAGTGACGGTGGAGGGGGGGGGGGGGGACAAGCATCAAGCCCTGAGGAAAAATGCTGTGCCAGTACTCGGATGTTGGGAACACACTGACATTATTCAATTCGGGCACGTTCCACAGGCCAAAGGACGGAGGCGTTTTTTTATGATTTATTTATTATTTTTTTTTTACAGGCGTGTCGGGATCTACCAGTCCCCATGCACTAGCGACACCAATAAACCCCAAATAGCCGAGTCACATGCTCATACAGATCACGCGGCCATTACACGTGTTTCACGTGTACTGAGGAACGAGAGACACACAAGACCGAGAGAGGAGAGAGAGAGAGAGAGAGAGAGAGAGGGGAGAGGGGGGGGCTGGGGGCGGCGGGGGTGATGAAATCTTGAATCAACTTGGTATAATAAACCTTCCTGTGAGTTTGAGACCAGGCCCACAAACACAGCTACATAAAGTGAACAGTCATTGACAGTGCTTTGCCAGGAGCTCAGGTATGTTTGACGGACGTCCTTAGCCCCTACCTGTTCCTTTCTTCGCTGGCCGGGCCTCTCACCAGGAGGAGTTTACCGCTGGGATCCTCAAACAGCGCCTTTGTTCAAAAGGGGTTACCGAACACTCTCACTCCCCCACAAAGTCCACCAGGGGGAGACGGCAGGCCCTTGAGGAGGTGTGTCCCCCCCTGTCCGCCGCCCTCTGATCTGCCTACGTGGCACGATCTCGAGACCTGTGGCCTTCATGGCTGCAAACACGCTGTCAGTGTATCATGCCACGTGATGGGGGTTGAAGAGCACATTTCATTGTGGGTGTATAGGTCAGTCGGATTTCATGGGGGGTTTCAGAGATGTTTGGCGGAGGGACTTGAAAACCAGCGACGCTTGCGCTGACGGAGAAGAGTAATGTTAACAGTTCCTGTGACCAATCTGTGCACGTTACCATGTTTGGCGCATGGAGAGGGGGAGGGGGAGATAATGGTCGAACTTCATCGAGAAAGCTTTCTTTTTTTGACCGCTGGCCGTCCAAGGACAACATTACCCTGTTTTGTACTGATGAGAAAGTAGATTTTAGACGAGGTAAAAACAAAAGTGAATTAGAAACCGAGGCTGTAACATTTCTTTTCGCTTTGTATGTTTTGTTTTGTTTTTGTTTCATCTCTATCCCTTACATTCATTAAATTGTCAATCACTCACACACACACGCACACAACACACACACACACACACACACACACACACACACACACAGATAGGAGATAGAGAGAGAGGGGGAGAGGGGAGGAGGAGAGAAGAGAGAGAGAGAATGAACGGAATACGCACGGGCCATTTATACACAAAAACACTTCAAAATGCTGATCGATGACAATGACGACAAACACTCCAAACACACAAGCAAGCAAGCAAGCAAGCAAGCGAACACACACACACACGCGCGCGCGCGCGCGCAGGCACACCACACACACAACAACACACACATTCATTTACTCACACACACAAGCACACACACACACACACACACACACACACACATATACACACGCGCGCGCGCGCGCGTGCGCTCTCTCTCTCTCTCTCTCACTCTTTCGCACACACACCCACACACGCGCGCGCGCGCGCGCGCGCGCGCACACACACACCACGCACACACACACACACACACACACAACCACACATCCACGCACACACACACACTGCCTGCACAAGGTTCCTCAATACATCGAGCACTGGGGGAAGAATACTTCACAAGCCTCCCCTCCTTACGACCCCTCCCCCCCACCCCACCCCACCCCCTCCCCCCCTCCCCCCACCCCCCCCACCCCCCCCCCCCCCCCCACGAACCCCCCCTTTTCCGGTCCACTCAGTGTTACGATGTCATCTATAATTAGACTCGCTTACCTGTAGGAGGCATTATGTCCTTCCTCCCGACATGGCTGCGACGTGACATTGAGAGATATGTGACAAAAGTTACAACGTGATGTGTGAAGTGCTGTTGTACTCTATGACATGATATCATGCCCATGGTTTGTAAAGGGTTGTATGTATCAGACGTGGTTGCATTATGTTGTGATTCTTTTGTAGTGTGATGTGTTACGATGTGGTGTGTTTTGATGTGGCGTGTGATGATGTAACGGGTCGCGTGTGTGTTGCGTGGTCAAACTGTTTATTATACCGTGGGCAACGTACACCTTTCCCCTTTCTGCGTAGCCGTGATGTGTTGTTTGATATTGTAAATGTAATGTGATGAGTTGTTATGTGTGATAGTATGATGTGATGTGATGTGTTGTCATTTTGATATTATGATGAAATGTGATGTGTTGTTATGTGTGACTCTACGATGTGATGTGGTTTGTGGTCAGACTGCCCATCATCCAGGGGGCGTCCTACGCCTTTCTCCCTCCCATTGTGGCCATGATGAAACTGGACACCTGGAAATGCCCTTCACCAGATGAAGGTCAGCCACCACACATTTCTTGACCCAAGTGGTGTGTGTGACAAGGTTTAGTTGTGTGGTGTGTGTGTGTGTGGGTGTGTGTGTGTGTGTGTGCGCGCGCAGTACGTGCGTGCGTGCGTGTGTAAGTGTGTGTGTGTGTGTGTGTGTGTGTGGGTGTGTGTGTGTGTGTGTGGTGGGAGAGAGAGAGAGAGAGAGAGGAGAGAGAGAGACTATGTGCGTATGCATGACAACTTTGACCTTGACATTTCATGGCGATTTAAAAATTCCAGGAGAACCAAAATTGGCAGCACAATGAACATAAACAAGTTGCTTTCCAGCCACCCCCTTACGCTAGGATAAATGTTTTTATTTACAACCCTGCGCAAAGGATGTCGTTGTTGTTTAAAAAAAAGAAATCCCAATGCATAACTGCATTGTCAGTTCACATTGCGGAAGTGAAATTCGGTGGTAACTAATTTTACAAAGGAGAAGGACAATATATATTGCAAAGGAGCAGGAATACATACAGATGAATGAAAAATGAA
>JADBJO010006058.1:0-37500 GCA_016801955.1 Conus betulinus
CTGGTGTGAAGCAACATACTGAGAAAAAAAAGTATTGTTTAATCGTGAGGCCAGTGTCAGTGAGCGTATCCCTCCGGAGGGGATCACCATTGGATCATTGTTTGTGCTACCTCTCTCTTTGGTTGCATTTGTCACTTTCACACTACACACACACCCACGTACGCACGCACGCACGCACGCGCGCGCGCATATACGCATGCACGCGCGTGCAAGTACGCACGCACACACACACGCACACATACACACACACACACACACACACACACACACACACACAGACGCGCGCGCGCGCGCGTTGTGGAGGGATAACATGCACCAATACTTCCCAGGAGGTCCGCATTGAAAACCTTTTCGTGTGTGTGCTTTGTGATTATTTTACCCCTCTCAGCGAGACGTTCAACACACCCCACACTGCAATTTCGTTACAGGAGGTACAGCTGTTCAGAGCAAGCCACTTACGTTTTGAAAGGCAGGGGAGTTTACAGCTCACCCGCAGCTGCAGAGACAAAGCCGTGAATGCAGGTCAGGGAAAGGGGTGTTTTCTGCAGGCTGCTCCCTACCACCTAGCTGACCGTGTTTGTACTCGGCGAACTGATGTGTCATCTGTGTAAAGCTGGTCTGGCAACAATGTGTTCGGCATTGCTGAGCGGTCATTACAAGTGGGGCTGCTAGTCTGATAATTAACGGTTGTCATGAAAAATGTAATATATCTGTGCTGTTGAGATGACTGAATAGGCGAATTCCCGACAATTCTTTCAATACCAAACTCGAGTAGGTTCATTTTCCTGTAGATAATGTAGATACGGCATGAAAGCTTGTACACAAGTGGTCAGGCAATATTCAAACATGACAACACACACACAATTGTGCAAAAAAATAACTTCATCACTTTCTGGGAAGTTATTTTCCCTAGTTAACTAGTACACAAGTTTGATACATGCCTCTGCTTGGACTACAGCAACAAAAATGTTTGATCAGAAATGTGTACGCCTTGTTTGTTCGGCCCTTTCACTAGATGTCTCGAATGGGAATGAAAAATAAAGCTACTTCCTAAACGCACACGTCAAAACAACGCTGTCTGCAAGTGGTTGCACAACAAAAATTAATGCGCAAAGGCCTTGCTTAACGTTAAGGAGTCGAGCGTTGATAGACTGGCGCAGTTAGATGGTTTTGAGAATGTCTATTGTGTCTGAAAGTTGATTCCCCTCATTTTCTTTCTTATGGCCATCAAGGTACAAGCCAGGTGGTTCCAAGCAGACAGATAGAGATATATATATATATATATATATATATATATATATATATATATATATATACATATATATATGCGTGTGCGTGTGTGTGTGTGTGTGTTGTAAATCATAAACAGCAATATAGGCTCTTCTCATTCTTCCTCCCTCGAGCCATCCGTGAGTGGGATGAACTCCCAGCACACAGACTCCCCTGACAGTTTCAGAAACAGAGTCACCTCCCACCTCAGTGCTGACACTCTTGACAGTCTCGCTGCTGCGAAACTTCAGGAGTAAGATCAAAACAAACACAAACACCAACTGTTTGTGTATGAATGTGAGAGTGCTTGACTAGGTAGGCAGTGGGCACGGGGTGTGCTGGTAGGAGGGCCGCTGCGGGGGGGGGGGGGGGGTGGGGGGGGGGGGGGGGGTGGGGCGCCGGGGGCCGTCACTAGGATGCCTGCCCGTCACTTCTCGTCCCAGTTCGTGGGCAGGGACCGTGTAAATGTGATCCGGAGTAAATGTTGTGATCTATTCATGCATCGTGAAGAGCTATTTCAAGCCCACATAGGAAAAAGAAAAGGACTTCTTTTTGTAAAGTCGGGCGGGCCGGTTCATGGAAACCCTCTATTCTGTGGCAAAATAATCAGTGTTTATTGTGGCCACACACCAGAAGAAGAAGAGGTGTGTGTGTGTGTGTGTGTGTGTGTGTGTGTGTGTGTGTTTTAAGAAGTTCTGCCTGATACTGAGTATTACATTCTGTTCACAGCATTTTTGTTTATGTTTTTGCGTTTTCCGTAATGTATAAGGTTTTTGGGCTCGGAATAAGGGAAAAAGTACTTTTCAATACGGGAAGTTGTAAAATGAGGAAAATTGGGTTGACACCTATGCATGTATTTGAAGATTGTTTGCAATTTCATCGGTGAAAATCCCCCCAGACAAGAGAAGTAATTGATGGGGAGTTGCTCTTCCTATCAATTATCAGTTTAACACTAAATACTGGCTCAATTTTATGACAGGCCTCAAAATGCTGACATAGATTATAATGTGGTGCAAAGTCCTAATTGTGACGTGTCGCCAGCTCCAGCAAGCGTTCCTGCCATAATTGTTATCCCCCTTTCCATTGTCCCTGAACCCACCGGCTTCGCAAAGTATGGGCTGAACTGCAAGCAAATGTTTAATATTACACTGAAAGCCAATCAGGCTTTCGTTGAAGGCTTTTGGTAGACGTTTAAACGCACACCATAAATTAGTATTGAATGTAGTTAGCATTGAGCTATATAGGAATAGGATACATGCCCACTCCAATACGTTGTACATGAAAAGCTAGATTAACGTTCAGACGAAACAGGTTGATGGTGTGAAAATGGCGTTTGTTATGTTTTTTTCTTTTTTTAATCATAGATTATCACTGAAGTATAAAATACATATCTGCTTAATAATGTCAGATATGGGCAAGTTTTCAAATGTGTGTGTTAAGCCGCAGGTAGCCCCGGCTAATAATACCGACCAATCAGACCACACACATTCGACAAATCTACGTCATTGACCTTGTGGCAGACAAAACGAACGGGTGTCTAGGATTGGTTTGTGGAACTTGAAGGGAAGTTCACCACTAAATGTGTTACTGAGCCTGTGCGTATATATATATATATATATATATATATATATATATATATATATATATATATATTTAAAACAGGTTTAAAACGAAGGATTAAAAACCTGTTTTAAATTGTTATGTCGCTCTCTGTTTGGTTGAGCACTTTTAACACTCTGAGTGGCCTTTTAATTCTAATTTTATATATATATATATATATATATATATATATATATATATATATATATATATATATATATATCAAACATGCTTGCAGTTCGGGGGAGGAGGGGGTGGGTGTGAGCACAAAATATTAGCGCAGTCAACACTGAACGTGTGGAGTTTCTTCAGTCTGCTCCTAATCACTGGCTTGCCGATAGCCAGCGAGCAGACGCTTCCCTGGGGCGTGACGTGACGTAAGTTTTCCCATTTCGCATGCTGCCTGTGAGTTCGGAGTTTCATCATCTTGTTATAAAACAAGCGATTCACAAAGAAAAGGTAGGTAAAGCGCTCGTTTGTACTGTTTCACAGACACGAGTTTGTTTGATAGACTGATTTTTAAGTGGTTCTTTGATATCGGTATGTTTTCTTGGGTGACGCCGTGCACTTGGTTTTGTGTTATGACCTGACAGCATAGCATGTCTGTATTGATTAACACGCGATCAGTCGTTTTCTGTGTGTAGTTTCATTCACCGTCACGCGAACCGTATGCATCGTTGGGCTATGGTGTTGATTTGCTTAAAATCTCTCTCTCTCTCTCTCTCTCTCTCTCTCTATCTCTCTCTCTCTCTGTATCTCTGTCTCTCTCTCTCTCTCTCTCTCTCTCTCTCTCTCTCTCTCTCTCTCTCTCTCTCTCGCTCGCTCGCTCGCTCGCTCGCTCGTTTGCTCACTGTATGACCTCCATGCGTATGATACTACTATTCATTCGTACTTTTCTTGAAAAAAAAAAAAAACCAAACAAGCAAGCAAACAAGCAAACAAACAAGAACAAAATGAAACAAACAAAATCTTGTTAAGAAAGTGCCACTGATGTAGAATTTAATGAACTCGGTCACATGTCGCTTCGCTCTAAACACACACACACACACACACACACACACACACACACACACACACACACTTTCACACACGCGCGCGCGCGCACACACTCACTCACACACACACACACACACACACACACACACACACACACACACACACACACACACACGCGCGCGCGCGCGCGCGAGTGCGCGTGCGCGCGTGCAAGCAAGCGAGCAAAAAAAAAAAAAAAAAACAAACAAACCAAACAAACAAAAAAAAAAAAGACAAAAACAGAGCAAAAACAAACTGACAAAATCTTTATAAGAAAGTGCCAATGATGTCGTAGAATTTACTGATCTCAATCACACATCGCTTCACCCAAAACTCTCTCTCTCTCTCTCTCTCTCTCTCTCTCTCTCTCTCTCTCTCTCTCTCTCTCTCTCTCTCTCTCTCTCCTAATCACTTAAAAGTTTATACAGACGGATCCCTATTAAATGGCAGTGCTGGTTCCGGCTTTGTTATTCCTGCTTTTAAAGCAGATAAATCTTCTCATCTTGGAAAGGGGGTTTTCTGTCTTGATGGCTGAACTGATAGCAATTCTAATGGCTCTGCATTATATTATCGACATTCCACGTGATTTTTCTAGAATACTTTTTTGTGTTGATTCCAAATCTGTTCTTCAAGCAATTGAATTTATTGCTGCTATCAATCGCGCCGAGAGATATCACCGAACTAAAAATTCTGATCCATTTCCTTACATCTAGAGGGATAACAGTGGACTTTTGCTGGATTCCGTCACACTGTGGGATTGTAGGAAATGAATGGGCAGACAGAATTGCCCGTATGGGATTCAAAAACTCTGAAAATTCTGTGTATATCAAAATACCTTGGAGTCTTCACGAAGCCTATGGACGTTTAAAAAGAGTCTCTTTTGAGTCTTTTTATAACCTGTATAAAGATTCAGTACTCTTTAAAATACATGCACAAGATTCTTCACTGAGTTGCTGCTCAAGAACTCAGAAATCTACACGTCCATCTAACTCGTCCAAGACGTATGTACATGTACACAAATTTCGGAAACTGGAAACTCTCTTTTATAGGCTTAAAGTTAACGCTCTTCGTACAAAATTCCACAGAAATTTACAATGCGCTTGTGGAGCAGTCGACAGTTTCAATACTCTGCATTTTCTTTTTAACTGTTCCTATTTTAACTCATCTCTCTCCAACTTCCGACAAAAAAGATTCCCTATGCATTTTCCAGAATCTTCACGCCTTTTTTACATTTGTAAATTCGTTGATGTTAAGCCCAGTTGGCTCGTTTGTGTAAATATTTCCAGTTTTTGTTTTTTTGTTGTTTTGTTTTTTTTTTTTTTTTTTTTTTTTTTTGCTTTGCAATTTATCTTTTAAATTGTTACATTTAGAACAGTATATTTCTTTTCAATTGTCAAAGTCGCAACACACACACACACACACACACACACACACACACACACACACACACACTCACACACACACACACACTCACACACACACACACACACACACACACACACACACACACATTCGTACGTAGGCCTATACTAGCATTTTGCACATACTATTTCCATTTCTCTCATCCACTCATTTCTGCATTATTTTGTCTAATATCACTTTAAGTGAACAGACGTTAAATTGAAGCTAAATCGCACATTTTCTTTGACCTCCATTCACGCCTTGTTTTCAAGCTCACATTAAAACAAGATAACTCATGTTCCTTGCTTCTCACCTTGTGAGATCGAGAGCCCTCGGGTGTGAACACACTGAAACCTGGTTATTGCTGGTCCTACTCAAACAAAGCTAAGCCACAGACTAGAAAACAAGGCTGACTGACTGACTGAAACCATTTACTGTCAGATTAACATAGTGTTGTACTGACATTTTAAAAGGATAAACCTAAATAAATAAATGAGAAAAAGAAAATAATACAAATAACATCAGCAAGACATAAAAATCGTAAAGGAAAAATTAACAGGGAAACATTTAACGTTTGTAAGTAGAATAATAGAAACAGGAAATTGTAACAATAACCAAATTACATCTTAACTGTACTACTAATAAAAAAAATTCTCAGATGATGCCTTTGGTAGGAAGACTATGACGGCTTACGCACAGTCTACAATAATGAACAGTTTCTCCAATAATCCCTCAAAGACCCTTAAAAAGAAAGTTTGTGACCCAGTTCTAAGCGTTGACTTGTTCAAATCCAACTTACCGTTACATTACCATCTAGAACCTCTTCGTGGAACCAGAGAGTATCACACCGAGACTCGCAAATTTACGGCGTTCACAGAGTCAGATGTGATGATTCGAAAAAAAAAGAGTTTGGGGGGGGGGGGGGGGGGGGGGGGATTGAAATTTGTGTTGATAGCAGTGAAAAAATAAGGAGGCTTCCTCTCCAAACCCCTTTCTATGAAAGAGCCATTGAAGTTTATTTCATTAGTTATTGACAACAGTGGTAATTATTAAGAAGCAGACTGTTAGTCTGTGAAGGGATAAATGTAGATTTGGATGGAAAAATTCATCATTTTCCATGATGAGTGGGGGGTTGCTTTTGTTTATGAGTTCCACTTGTGACGTGTAATTGTCTCTCTCTTGTGTGTAAGTGTTGTTTTCTCTTTGTCAAGTTTGAGATATACATGCTTTTGTCATTGAAGTTAAAGAAAAAAGAAAACGACTCGAGGAAATGAGAGAGAGAGAGAGAGAGAGAGAGAGAGAGAGAGAGAGAGAGAGAGAGAGAGAGAGCTCTGTCTTCTCAAACTACAACATGGAAGCCAGCTGAAACGTAAAAAACATGCGCAAAAGCAGTATTAGAGAAGCAGCAGATGTAGCAGGAGTTAAAATATTGATGTTTTTATCAGAATGTCAGAACGGACCAGTTCCAGCATTAAAAAAAACCCCACCCAAAAACAAAAACAAACAAACAAACAAAATGACAGTCTGTAGACGAATAAATTCAGCAAACTAGTCATATTCCTACCACATGTAGCGGAATCATTTTAAAGAGAAACTCAACTATGACAAATAGGACAAATAGTTCATGCAATGTGCATTCATTTTAACGTAAACGCATCTATTTAAAGCGAGCCAGTACACTTTGGATTTGCGATAATATGCACTTTTAGAACAGCATTCCAAATCAGGCATTTGTGCAGTTTGTCGGAGAGACTTGGTTTCTCCAAAACGTACGATGGACAGCACATAGCGGGTTGTGGTTAAATACCCTGCTGTCTCTTTCATACTGTCCCCACGCCGGCAGAATTGTTTCCACAAATAACTAGCAAACAACACATCAAGCCCTTAAATGATCAAAAGGTACAGTTGTGTCTTTTGTTGTATGCGGTTTGTAGCAATTCCATTTGTTGATCTACTTGTGCTAATCTTTCAGTTCCCAGAGGAATATGCGAGTGTTGGATCACCACCTGTCTCATCCATGCCCACCACTGTTTACACATGTACACTAATGAAATCATAAAACATTACATTTATTTGCTATTTGAACATGTGTATAACTGTTACTGCTGCCCGTACTTCAGCATCGCCTCAAACGCTCATGTCTTAACTATAATCGCTTACTTTCACATCAGAAATGATCAGATGAGGGTAACAGTGATAAAGATATGAATGTTCGAACAGTGTACAGCATTAGTTTTTACATTATATTACATTCACACGGTGAGTGGCCTTCTTTAACTGAGTGACTTGTTTAGTCTGGTAGCCATCAGAGTGTGTGAATATTCTCAAACAGAGCAAACCTCCCAAATCCAACATTTCTAGGGATGAAAGACTTGCACTACAAAGACTTAAGAAGGATTCCATTATGATCCACCAAGCCGACAAAGGCCGTGCCACAGTCATCCTACCCAAGGGATAGTACTATGAGAAGCCCACAATTTACTAGAAGACAAGACCTACCAACAGCTGAACAAAGATCCCACCAGCAAGTATACTGCCCGCCTGACCAAACTACTGCAAGGCCTGCAGAAGTCAGGAGAACTTTCCTCAGAACAGTACCGCAGATTGTACCCCACAGCTACTGATGTGCCTAAGTTCTACGGACTGCCTGAAGTGCACAAGAGAGATGTACCCCTCTGTCCCATTGTCGCATCTAGGGATCCCTGATGTATGAGACGGCCCGCTTCGTCGCAGACGTCCCCTCGCCTTTGGTAGGAAAGACAGAACATTCCATTGCCGACAGTGCAGATCTGGCGAAGAAGTTATCAAAGTTTGTACCACAGCCTGATTAGATTCTGGTGTCCTATGACGTCCCAGCACTGTTAACCAGTGTCCCTGTTAAGGACAGCATTGACATCATCAGAAGGAGGTTACAGGACGACAGCAGCCTTCAGCAGCGCACCAACCTGCCAGTGGAACACATCTGTGATCTGCTTGCCTGCTGCCTCAACACCACCTACTTTACCTTTAAAGGACAGTTCTGCCAACAGACCGAGGGTGCAGCCATGGGGTCACCTGTGAGTCCTATTGACACTAACCTCTTTATGGAAGACTTCGAGGAGAAAGCCTTGGCGTCGTTCCACACTCTTCCACCTACTGGAGCCGCTGCATGGACACCATGACTGTGCTCAAAAGATCGGTGGTCGAAGATTTCACGACCCATCTCAACAACCAACATCCTGCTATCAAGTTTACCTAACAGGTGGAAGAGAACGGCAGCATGGCGATGTTGGACACCCGCATCACCCGGACAGAGACAAGCCTCGCCTTCTCCGTCTACAGGAAGCCGACCCACACGGACCACTATTTACAATTCGACAGTCACCAGCCACTGGAACACAAGCTTGGAGTAATTCGCACCCTCACCCACCTAGCGAAGACCATCTGCTCCACTGAAACCGCTAGGGAAGAGAAGAGGTGCAGCACATGAAATAAAGTACTCAGTGTGTCGGGATACCAGAAGTGGGCCTGGGGAGGCAAGAAAATCATACCCCACCCCGCCACGAATCGACAAACTCCTTTTTTGTTGTTGTCTCGTTCGTCATTTCTTCAGATGGATTCCCCCGTCTCCTCGACAAAGGTGGCAGTACGTCGCAGGTCCTCCAGTCCTCCGTAGAGCTTCCGGGCCACTGGTATTGGGTCAGGCCATGTTTTCTCGCGGAGCGCTTGGTGGAGCGGGCAGGACTGCAGCAGATGTTCTGTTGTCTGGCTGCCTGGTCTGCAGGGGCACTGCTCTGTGTTGCCGAAGTTTAAAGAATAGGTGGTGTTTCAGGCGGTTGTGCCTGCTCTCGTCGAGTCAGCAGGTAGTACGGGTCTGCTCTGTTGCGGCGTGGATGCTGCTGCTTCCACTTGTTCTGCAGCTTGGCCTTAATGATGGTCCTGGATTCAGGGTAGCTAGTGGATCTGTCCATCTGCTCTTTCGTAGTGCCCTCCTTTGCCAAAGAGTCAGCAGTCTCATTGCCAAGTACGTTGCAATGGGAGGGAATCCACTGCAGCGTGACTGTGTGACTAGTGCAGAGGGAGGCGAGAGATGAGGACAGAGCGTTGAGCTCTGGATCTCTGTTGGACTGAAGGGCCTGCAAGATGGACAGGGCGTCGGTCAGGAAGACAACGTTGTGGCTGGCGTAGGGGCTGACCTCGATGTGGGCTGCTGCTGCTGTTTTCAGGGATTCTGTTTCAGCTCTGTAGTTCGTGGAGTACAGGCCGGTAGCGAGGCAAATCTTTTCTTCTCTGCCTCCTGGATATTGGACATAGACTCCTGCCCCTCCATTTCGAATCGCATCTGCTGCAGAGCCGTCAGTATAGACATGAGCTCAGGATTCTTTGGGGAACTGGGTATGGAGGTGTTCAAGGGTGAAGGACTTTCTTTCAGGGCCGCTTTGGGAATCTTTGGGGCCAACACCAGGGATGCTGCACTGGTAATCCCTGTCACTTCATCTTCAGGCTCCTGCAGCTCTTCTGTCCAATATGGCCTGTAGTTCTTGCGAGCGCCACGTGGAATTGCCTCTGAGAATGCTTTCAGGATTGCTTGGTTGAAGCTTTTGGTGGTGTTGATGTTATAATTTTCCACTTTGATGGTCTTACAATACTCGTCAGAGAGGCCCGCGAACATCTCCCAGTCCGCATTCTTATACTTGTACGTGTACTTGTAGTTTTCGATGTTGAAAGATCTTTCTAAGATCGGTTCATCGCTCTATTGATGTGACATACAACTGACTGACGTAATGGTGGGAAGATTGTCAATGTCAGTTGAAATTAGTTGTTTGGCTCATAGCATTTGGGGTTATAAAGCCTAGGATAATCTGACCAATGGGCATCAAGTCTGTTTTTGAATGTATTCAGGGTGGGTGCTGTCACTACTGACTCAGGAAGGCTGTTCCGCATCATCACCACTCTCTCTGAGAAGAAATTGCCTCGGACTTGCTGGCGCGCTTGGTTTTTGGCGAGTTTCTTGCTGTGACCTCTGGTCTCACGTCCTGTGTATGGTTTAAATTGTGGGCTTGTTGCATTATAGATCCCTGTGACGTACTTGTATGTGTCAATCATGTCGCCTCGGAGCCTTCTGAATTCTAGGCTGGGGAGCTTCAGTTCTCGGAGACATTCAGGGTAGGGCTTCTCTTTCAGTCTTCCGATAAATTTTGTAGCTCGACGCTGCACATCTTCCACATCCTGTTGTAGACCTTTCTGCCAGTAGTGTGGGGACCAAACAGAATGTCCATACTCCAGCATCGGCCTAACCAGTGACTTGTAGAGCTGAACAAAGTACGATCCGAGAGGTGGTCGAAGGATCTTCTGACTACTCCAAGTGTTCGATTGGCTTTGGCTGTAGCTTGGGCAACGTGGTTCTTGGACGTCAATTTCCTATCGACCTCTATTCCCAAATCCTTCTCTGCTTCTGTCTCAGCTAAATTGTGCCTACTTTCCTGGCCTTTTGTTGTCATCTTCATGGTGTACGCGTGCTCATCTGGACTGTGCCCTAATCTCATCACGCAACACTTCTGGGGGTGGAAACTAAGGAGCCAGTTCTCTGACCAGTCGCATAAGTTGTCCAGATCTTCTTGTAAGGACTCCGGGGCCTCAACTTTATCACTCCGTGCGAATAGCTTAGTGTCGTCAGCGAAGATGCGGACTTCGTTCATGGCATGTCGGGGCAGGTCATTGATGTAGGCGACAAACAGCAGGGGGCCGAGGACGCTTCCTTGTGGGATGCCACTTGTTACTGCAGATTCCTCTGATGTCTCGCCATTCACCGTGACCACTTGCATTCGATCTGTCAGGAAGTCTTTGATCCATTCGTGGACATTGCCTCGGACTCCAAGTGCATCAAGCTTCAGCAGGAGACGACGGTGGGGCACACTGTCAAAAGCCTTCTTGAAAAGTCTGTGTATACCGCGTCAATTTTCCCACCATCGTCAAGTGTCTGGGTCCAGAAGTCCAAGGTGTCCAACAGCTGAGTACTGCAAGAACAGCCAAGTGTGAAGCCATGTTGTTGTTCACATATCAGATGGTTATGCTGCATGTGCTCTAGAACTTTAGCTTTAACAAGTGTTTCCATTGATTTGCATAGGATGCTGGTTAGGCTGACAGGCCTGTAATTGTTTGGGGATGTGCGGCTCCCCTTCTTGAAAATTGGGGTAATATTTGCCTTTCGCCAGTCATTAGGGATGCGGCCTTCCTCCAAAGATTTCTGAAAGATATTGCTGATGGGTAACGCTATTGAGTCTGCCGTCTCTACAAGGAGAATTGCTGGTATGCCGTCCATGCCTGCAGCCTTATTTGTCTTCAACCCCTTGAGTAGTTTCTTCACCTCTTCTTCCGTGATGCTAAAGTTTGTGAGAGCCGATTCGAAATCATACTCTGGTGGCGTTGGCAGATCTCCATTTGGTTCTTTAGTGTAAACACTTTGGAAAAAGTTATTGAGTACTTGGGCTTTCTCTTTGTCTGTCTTTGCAATTGAGCCGTCATCCTTCCTTAAGTCAGATATGCCAGTTCTGGTGCTAGTTTTTGATTTCACATATGACCAGAGAGGTTTCTGGTTCACTTTAGCTTCCTCAGCGATGGTGCGTTCAACCTGGCCTTGGCTTTGCGCCATGCCCGAGAAGTCTTGTTGCGAGCTTTGGCGTACTCCCTAAAGTCTTCGTCAGTTCTCGTTCTGAGCCATCTCCTATATCTGCGGTGCTTCTCTCTAACAATTTCCAAGGTTTCGTTGTCGAGCCATTTCTTCCTGGATGCACTGTCTGCCTTGCCTTTAGGTACAAATTTACGCTTTGCCTCATTGACTATTTTTACAAAAATTTCACATTGCTCCTCAGTGTTCTTGTTGTTCTCCAGTTCTTTTTTCCAGTCGACTTGGTTTAGGAAATTTATGATTTCATCGTAGTCAGCCTTGTGATATTTGTACCTGTCATGCTTTGGCTGGGTGGGAGGCGTGGGATTCAAGTCAATGGGAAATGACTTGGCGTTGCTTGAGGCGGAGGATAAATGCTACTGGCCGAAACATCTGACTCCGGAGAGAGAAACACCTAGACCACTCAACATTCTCCAGTGGAATGCAGAGGGAGTCTACCAAAAAAAAAAAAAAAATCCCACTTACTGAGAGAATGTACACAGAAAACATTGATGTGGCCTGTATCCAAGAGACACACCAAAAACCCAACCACAGGTTCAGAGTCAGAGGCTCCCAACCTTCAAGCTGGACAGAGAAGGAAGACCAAAAGAAGGAGTGCAGATACTCGTCAAGAACAGTATTCCAGCCTCGGAATTTACAGTGGACACAAATCAGAAAGCTGAAATCAACGGAATCAAGATCACAGTGGACAAGACTGTCTTCACCATCTTCAACGTCTACTGCCCACAAGACAAAGAGCTCTCTCTACAGAAAATGGACATACCATCAGAGAACTGCATAGTAGTAGGTGACTTTAACAGCCACTCAACCTGTTGGGGTTACAGTGAAAATACCGAAGAGGAGACGAAGTGGAAGTCTGGCAGATAGAGAGCAACCTGCTTCTGCTGAATGATCCAGAAGACCCATCAACCTTCTTCTCTCGCCGATGGCTTACCACGACCGTGACCCATAATGAACATACAAATTTTCAGAAATATCGGCCACGTACTTCCTGAGATATTCCATGAAGAAGAAAAACCGTTAGGGGCCGTTATAGCCTTTAGTAACGGGTTATAACGGTAAACTAAAACATCGGGCATCATCCATGACCCATAATGAACATACCTACAATTTTTCAGAAACATCGGCCACGTACTTCCTGAGGTATCCATGAAGAAGAAAAACCGTTAGGGACCGTTACAGCCGTTAGTAAAGGCTATAACGGTACACTAAAAAACATTGGGCATCATCCGAGATCCATAATGAACATAACTACAAATTTTCAGAAAGATGGGCCACGGACTTGCTGAGATATTCCATAAAGAAGAAAAAACGTTAGGGGCCGTTATAGCCCTTAGTAACGATTATATAACGGTAACCTAAAACATCGAGCATCACCCATAATCCATAGTGAACATACCTGCTAATTTTCAGAAAGATTGGCGAAGTACATTCTGAGATATTCCATAAAAAAGAAAAACCGTTACAGGCCGTTACAGCCGTTTGTAACGGCTGAACGGTAAACTGAAACATTAGGCATCATTCGTGACCCATATTGAACATACCTGCTAAATTTTCTCAAAGATCGGCCAGGTACTTTCGGAGATATTCCATGAAGAAGAAAAACCGTTACAGGCCGTTACAGCCGTTAGTAACGGCTATAACGGTAACTAAAATATCAGGCATTTTTGGTAACCCATAATAAACATACCTGCTAATTTTCACAAAGATCGGCCCTGTACTCGCTGAGATATTCCATATAAAAAAAAACCGTTACAGGCCGTTACAGCCGTTAGTAGTGGCTATAACGGTAAACTAAAACATCGGGTATTATTCGTGACCCATAATGAACATACCTACAAAATTTTCAGAAAGGTCGGCCACGTACTTTCGGAAATATTCCTTAAAGAAGGAAAACCGTTACAGGCCGTTACAACCGTTAGTAACGGCTATAACGGGGTAAACTAAAACATCGGGCATCCTCCGTGACCCATAATGAACATACCTGCTAATTTTCTGAAAGATGGGCCAAGTACTTTTTGAGATATTCCATAAAGAAGAAAACTATTACAGGCCGTTACAGCCGTTAGTAACGGATATAACGGTAAGCTAAAACATCGGGCATTATTCGTGACCCATAATGAACATTCCTACACATTTTCAGAAAGATCAGCCAAGTACTTTCTGAGATATTCCATAAAAAGGAAAACCATTACAGGCCGTTACAGCCGTTAATAACGGCTATAACGGGGGTAAAACTGAAACATCGGGCATCATCCGTGACCCATAAAGAACATACATGCTAATTTTCACAAAGATCGGCCAAGTACTTTCGGAGATATTCCATAAAGAAGGAAAATCATTACAGGCCGTTACAGCCGTTAGTAACGGCCATAACGGTAAACTAAAACATTGGGTATTATTCGTGACCCATAAGGAACATTCCTACAAATTTTCAGAAAGATTGACCAAGTACTTTTTGAGATATTCCATAAAGAAGAAAAAACAGTTACAGGCCGTTACAGCCGTTAGTAACGGATACTACGGTAAACAAAACATCAGGTATCGTCCGTGACCTATAATGAACATACCTGCTAATTTTCACAAAGATTGGCCAAGTACTTTTGGAGATATTCCATGAAGAAGAAAAACCGTTATAGGCCGTCACAGCCATTAGTAACGGCTATAACTGTAAAAAGTAAAACATCGGGCATTATTCGTGACCAATAATCAGCAAACCTGCTAATTTTCACAAAGATCGGCCAAGCACTTTCTGAGATATTCCATAAAGAAGAAAAACCATTACAGGCCGTTACAGCCGTTAGTAACGGATGTAACGGGGTAAACTAAAACATCGGGCATCATCCGTGACCCATAAAGAACATACCTGCTAATTTTCACAAAGATCGGCCAAGTACTTTCGGAGATATTCCATAAAGAAGAAAAATCGTTACAGGCCGTTACAGCCGTTAGTAACTGCTATAACGGTAAACTGAAACATCGGGCATTGTTCGTGACTCATAATGAACATACCTATAAATTTTCAGAAAGATCGGCCAAGTACTTTCTGAGATAATCCATAAAAAAGAAAAACCGTTACAGCCGTTAGTAACGGCTATAACGGGATAAACTAAAAACATGGGGCATCATTCGTTACCCATAATGAACATACCTGCTAATTTTCACAAAGATCGGCCAAGTACTTTCGGAAATATTCCATAAAAAAAACCCCGTTACAAGCCGTTACAGCAGTTAGTATCAGCTATAATGGTAAAGTAAAACATTGGACATAATTCGTGACCCATAATGAACATACATGCAAATTTCCAGAAAGATCGGCCCTGTACTTTCTGAGATATTCCATTAAAAAGAAAAAACCACTACAGGCCGTTACAGCTGTTGGTAACGGCTATAACGGGGTAAACTAAAACATAGGGCATCATCCGTGACCCATAATGAACATACCTGCTAATATTCACAAAATCGACCAAGTACTTTCGGAAATATTCCATAAAGAAGAAAAACCGTTACAGTCCGTTACAGCCGTTAGTAACGGCTATAACGGTAAACTAAAACATCGGGCATCATCCGTGACCCACAATGAACATAACAGCTAATTTTCACAAAGATCGGCCAGGTACTTTCGGAGATATTCCATAAAGAAGAAAAAACCGTTACACGCCGTTATAGCCGTTAGTAACGGCTATAACGGTAAACTAAAGCATCATCATCATCCTTGAACCATAATGAACATATCTACAATTTTTTTAGAAAGATCGGCCCAGTAGTTTTGTCTGGAGCGAGTGGAACACATTTTGACCACAGACGGACGGACAGAAGGATGGACAGACACACAGACAACATTTCTTCGTTCCCATTCTAAAGTACTCCCTGTTCTATCTATAAGAACTGGGAGTACAAAAAGAAAAAAGAAAGACATTGAACAAACAGGTAAAAGCATTGGGTTTCAGGTTTTATTTTAAAATTTGAAAGTTCCAGGACACACACACACACACACACACACACACACACACACACATACGAGGATAGATACAGGATGAGGATCATTCTTCAAATTAATCTGTCTCAGTGAGCTAGTCAGGGTCACCGAGTTTTCATATAAACCGGATCCCGTGATTCGCCAGACTGCTGTAATGTTTGCGGCAATTTGGCAAATTTCGTGGCCAGCAGGCATAAACGATCATTGTATACCAGCGCTTGCAAATTGCCGCAAACATTACAGCAGTCTGGCGAATCACGAACACTGACAATGGAGATTACTGTTCGTTTGAGTATAGGACATTCTAAATTAAATGAAATTCATTGCCAATACCCTCTGTGTTGCGGTCTTTATAAATTCTGTTTTTTCGGCTTCTTCCTCTGATACCACATTTAAGTTATAAGTTATAGCTACCACACGAAATTTGATCAGAGAATGTAGGCCTACATACAACCGTGAGTTGGGAATTGTAGATTTACTTTTTGGGGCAACAAAAAAAAAGAAAGAAAAAGAGTTTTATGACACAAAATCGGTGTATGCTGGTCGACCTTCAAATCTGACCAACGTGTGTTGTGAAAAGACGTTCCGATTCTTCATTCTGTCCATATGTGTGATTGCCCATGCGTATCACACCTGTGGTCACCCGTTGAAGGGGAAGCATTCTTACACCGTGTGGATTTGACAGGCCTTGAACTTTAGCCTTTACCCTTCGCGCCAAGGATTACAAAGCACTCACTGTCACACACACACACACACTCACACACACACACACACTCTGTCTGTCTGTGTCAATCGATCTATCTGCCTCGTTATGTCTCCAACTATAAAATAATGGACAAGAAGAAGAGGAGACAGAAGTACAAGACGGAAAGGAAAGGGAAAGAAAGAAAAGAAAAGAAAGAAAAAAAGAAAAGAAAGAAAGAAGAAGAAGAAGAGAAAGAAATCTGAGTGATGGCTGAGAGCGGTGCAGCAGTACTTCATGTGATCACTTCAATTGGTAGTCACTACAGTTTCATTTAACCACTCGCGGCAAACCACTCCAAACTGCAAGCAACAGAGAAAAGTCGTGGCCTTGACGGATGCCTCCGCCTGTGGACGGCATAGGGCGTAGTTTGGGCACGCACTGTGCCTTTGGGCATCTTCCTGATGCGTGATACAGGATGAAATGTCACAATACAGCAGTGTGGACGAAAACTGTGAACACGTTTGTTTTGACGAAATTAACGCTGTGGAAGTTGTTCCCCGCTATCTACGTTCATAACATGGCAGCTTACAAACACAGTAATAGAATCAAACATAAATGAATATACGAATGTTAGGTTTAGTTAGCGTACTGTAGATCGAGAACAATCTTGATAACAACAGCAGGCACAAGCTGTAGAGAGCGTTTTTTTTGGTTGGTTGGTTGAATATACCCTACCTTCCCACACAGACTTTGACCAACCCTACCAGACTCCAACTTCAGTCACCTATTCGCCATTCGTCCCATCCTCCTCCTCCCGCTCCCCCCTCTCCCCCCCCCCCCCCCCCCCCTTTCCAACATCTCGTCTCACGCCTGCGATCTAACCCCCCCCCCCCTTTTTTTTTTTCCCAAACTCACACACGCACACTTGCCCATACGCTCGTGCAAGCAAACGCGCACGCGAACCTTTACGCGCTTGTTCCAGACTCTAGTTATAATCTTAGTCTCTGGCACACATAGGAATTACGGCAAGACAGTTTAATGGAGCCACAAAAAAAAAAAAAAAAAAATATATATATATATATATATAGAGAGAGAGAGAGAGAGAGAGAGAGAGATGGAGAGATAGATAGATAGATATTAAGCTGCTTTACTCATGTGCGCTTTGCAAAAACGTCTGTCGTGTAAAAGGATGTACATGTAGTCACGCTAATACGTCACATTTTTTAAAGGTTAGGACTGTGACAGTGGCAAGTATCTTGAGTTTCTCTCAAGCACACCCCAGCTCTGATGGTATTACTTCCCCCCCCCCCCCCCCCCCCCCCCCCCCCCCCCCAAAAAAAAAAAAAAAAAAACAAAAACAAAAAACTCGTAGTGTCGCATATCCAAACGATGCATGTGATTTTCTGTACAGTATTTGTAACTGTATTTTTTGTTTACAAAGCCTGTTACCTTTGATGTGATTTTATGAATTTTGCGTAAATATGAAACAGCCCATAAGATGAAAAAATCAAGCTCCTCGTCTGTTTGTGTGTTCTTTCATCAGGTCTAAAGAAATCCAGTTCTCTATTAAATAGTAAATTTGTACACTTTTGGCATTTTGTTTTTTTAATACTTTTAACATTCAATCTAAAAATTATAGAAGAAGAACAATTTAACAAACAACGGTTTATGTAATCATTTTCAGTTTTGTAAAAGGGTGCATTTGTCTTTTTCAAACATGCCGATTTTGTTTAGCACATTATCTGTTAATAAACTTTAATAACATAATTATTTGTCTTGATTTTAACGGTTTTTCTTCTTTATGGAATATCTCAGAAAGCACTTTGTCGATCTTTCGGAAAAATTGTGTAGGTATGTACATTATGGGCCACGGATGATACCCGACGTTTTCGTTTACAGTTATAGACGTTACTAACGGCTATAACGGCCCATAACCGTGTTTCTGTTTTATGGAATGTCTCAGAAAGTACTTGGCCGATCTTTGTGAACATTTGTAGGTATGTTCATTATGGGTCACGGATGATGCCCGATGATTTAGTTTACAGTTATAGCCTTACTAACGGCTATAACGACCCATAATGGGTTTTCTTTTTTATGGAATATCTCAGAAAATACGTGGCCGATCTTTCTGAAAAATTGTGGGTATGTTCATTATGGGCACGGATGATGCCCAATGTTTTAGTTTACCGTCACAGCCATTACTAATGGCTATAACGGCCCGTAACGGTTTTTCTTCTTTATGGAATATCTCAGATTGTACGTGGCTGATCTTTCTGAAAATTTGTAGGTATGTTCATTATGGGTCCCGAATGATGCCCGATGTTCTAGTTTACCGTTATAGCCGTTACCAACGGCTATAACGGCCCATAACGGTTCTTCTTTTTTATGGAATTTCTTAGTATGTGGCCGATCTTTCTGAAAATTTGCATGTTCATTATGGGTCACGAATGATGTCCAATGTTTAAGTTTACGGTCATAACGGTTACTAACGGCCCAGAATGGCTTTCTTCTTTATGGAAAATCTTCGAAAGTACTTGGCCGATCTTTCTGAAAATGTGTATGTTCATTATAGGTCACAGATGATAGCCGTTGTTTACCAGAATAGGTATTACTAACGATTACACCAGCCCAAAAACAGTTTTTCCTCTTTATGGAATATCTCATGCGTATTCAGAATAACTGGGAGTATGTTTATATGCTTTGCATCTTTTTTTTTTTTTTAATTATTTCTTGTCCCGACAACTACATTACATTTTCTCCGAGGACATTGTTATAAATGGTTACATTTTTTTTTTCACCCAGACTGCTGTATCGTTACATTTTTTTAAATTTTTGTTCGTGGAGAACATTGCTACATTGTTACATTTCGCGTTGTATCAGAGCTGTAAGCGGACACGGTACATGAACATGCGTGTTTTTTTCATACCGAGTCGGACCACATGTGTGGAGGGGTTTGGAGCGGTGTTATAGAGAGGCTGTGCAGGCTTTGTTGGAAATGTGACATACGAGATCCCAGGATAGATTTCATGTTAAGTCAGGTGATTTTGTCCGTGCACACGAGAGCCCAGAATAGGTAGGTCTCGTGTTTTATGTTAAGTCATAGGTGATTTTTGTCCGCTCTCTCTCTCTCTCTCTCTCTCTCTCTCTCTCTCTCTGCCAGTATATCTGTGTGTCGCCCTCACTCTCAGTGTGTGTGTGTGTGTGTGTGTGTGTGTGTGTGTGTAAATGCGCACACGCAAGCGCGCGCTCGCGTACAGATTACACACACACACACACACACACACACACACACACACACACACACGAGAGTGCGCGCATGCACCCGAACGAACGCTCGCGTGACTGTGCACACACACACACACACACACACACACACACACACACACGCGCGCGCGCGCGCGCGCGCGCGCGCGCGCGCGCGCGCACACGAGCGCGCACACATGCGCACGAACGGCCACACGCGCGCAGACACACACACACACACACACACACACACACACACACACACACACACACACGACGGATCCCAGATGTGTCTAAACATAGAGCTACAGCTACAGCTACAGCTATAGACTTTTCCTTGATTTCACCAGAACTTGCTCCATCAAGTTCATGGGAAACATATAAGATACTTTAGGTAGCGATCATCTACCTATAATTATATAACTATGGTGAAAATAGACATTCAGGATAATAATAACGTACATGACACTCCAATAAAATATGACTATAAGCGTGCAGACTGGGATAAATTTCGAACTATTCTAGCTTGTCAAAACTTCGATAAATGTACGCAAGAGCATATTGACACGCATATTCAGATTTCAAGGATGCAGTTCTTGTGGCAGCCAATTCATCAATCCCAATATTACAAACCACAAAACAGTCTAATCATGTGGGGAATGTCTGGTGGACTAGTGAATGCGAACAAGCTGTAAATTACACAAAAAGCAAAATATAAGCTGTACATCAAGTCAAAAACAGAAAAAAAAATCTAGACAAAAAGTTGATTAAAGAGTCAGAAGAAAGTCATATAGAAATGAAGAAAGCAAAGAGATACACAGTAACAATGTAATAGCCAAAGCAAACGTCTATACTGGAATTCATTTTGTACAAAGGAAGTTACAGATGATAAGGACTTTAATAAGGTTTGGAACAACGTGAAATGCATGAAAAAAGGAATTAGACTCCCAAGCTATCCAGTAGAATCTAATGAGAAATAAATTTCCTTCTGATGGAGAAAAGGCGGAAATATTTGTGGATATATTTTCTAGGAATAGTAGCTCAGAAGGTTTGTCCTCAAATTGTAAAATGTATAGTGAAAAAGAATGATCACAGTCTTTCTATTCAGACCCTATTCCTGATAATGATATCCCTATTAATGCTCCGATAACAATCAGAGAGTTGAAAAGTGCAATATCTGATATCAGCAACAAAAAATGCTCTGCTGGTCTTGACATAGTGAGTAATGAAATGTTAAAACATCTTCCTGACAACCGCATTGTTTTCCTACATCATATAATTCAGAATTGCTGGGAAAATGGCGTTGTTCCTCAAATTTGGAAATATTCATAGTTGTTCCAATTTTAAAACCTGGAAAAAAAACTATGAATGACAAAAGCAGCTACCGCCCTATAGCCCTCACTTCCCATTGTGGCAAACTTGTAGAAAGAATCGTCTTAAATAGGCTCACACACTTTTGTGAAAAGAATAATGTAATACCAATTAATCAAGCTGGATTTATGAAAAAAATATCTGCAGTTGAGCACTTGGTTAAATTATCTATGCAAATAAAATGCCAGTTTGCACGTAGGAAAAGTATTCTCGCTACTTTTTTTGATGTTTACAAAAGCCTTTGACCAAGTCTGGCACACAAGCGCTTGTTATACAAACTGAAACTGATTGGATTGTCAGAAAACATATACAATTATATTAAATCGTTCTTAGATAATAGAACTATGTTAGCGAGAGTAGGAGGTACACACTCAAGACTCAGAAAAACTAGACATGGGAATCCCGCAAGGTTCAGTAATAGCGCCTATTCTTTTTAATATCCTTATACAAGATCTCCCGAAAGCAGTCTCCAAAAATGTCGTTCTAGTGCAGTACGCAGATGGTATCTGCATGTGGATGGAAGTAACTCTGAAAAAGTCAACTCCACAAAGAGCACAGAACGATGTTAGAAGACTATATCAAAGAGATCTAGACAGCATAGGCAACTATATGACAGAAAATGGTCTGTCTTTGTCCACTGAAAAAAAACAAATATGATGTTGTTTAATGCAGGAAGCAATCCAGAAAATATACCAGTCTTCAAACTTCTAGGTGAACCTTTAGAATATAAACAAAGTGTTAAATTTTTAGGAGTTTTCTTTACCCAAAATTATCTTGGAATATTCATTTTGAGATATATATTAACAAAAGCTAGGAAAAGTTTGAATTTATTAAAGATTATAAGCAGACTACCCTGGGGAATGGATTCAAAAACTTTACTTCATCTCTGTATAGCTCTTGTTAGATCAAAACTTACTTATGGCCAAGAAGTGTATTTCAGTGCTCCAAATGTCTTCTGAAAAAGTTACAAAGTTTGGATTGCAAAGCCATTAAACTTGCTCTTGGTATCCCAATTCATGCCTCAAATGCAAAAAACATATAGAGAAGCTGGAATTTGCCCCTTGATTATTATTGTGAATTAGCAGCATCAAAAATTTTCATAAAATCAAGTGTTAATGTTAATTACATTCAAGAAGAACTAAAACTTAGATCGACACACTGACTTTCCAAAAAGGGCAATTACGATTACATCGCAAGAAACAATAGGCACATATACTTCTGATTTGATTGAATGTTCAAAAATTGATATCAAAGATGTGGCTAAAAACCATCTTCGTCATTTATTCCATCATGGGAGATACCAAAACCTTTTCTTGATATTGGTTACATTGACATCAAAAAGGGGGACAATATTAACATCATCACTAATTTAGCAAAATCACATGTATACGAAAAATATCAAAACCATCTTCAGGTGTTTACTGATGGTTCTGTTTTAGATGATGGAAACGTTGGTGCAGCATTTGTTATTCCTTCGCTTAAACTCGAAGATCGTTCTTTCTGGGTAGATATTTATGTATATTCACAGCTGAATTAGTAGCTATTATGCTAGCAATGGAATTGTAACAGGTCATAAAACCATCAGTCGTAGAATGTTATCGTATCCTTGAATCAACTGCACGGAAGAGAGCTCAAATAAATGTTGATGTTCATCCAAAACAGTGGGTAGCTTTTCCAATAGACCTTGTTCTAGGAAAAATGTCTGATCATCCAGTTTACTATTCCAGACAAATATATTCACTTATAATTCGATTAAAAGCTAAATGCTTTAAAACAAAGTTTAGTAAAAATGCTAATTGTGTTTGTGGTAAAGAAATAACATTGAGTCATATTTTACTTAATTGTCGCAAGTTAACTACTTTCTTACCAACATGATTAAAATCTATAATTTTTCTAAAAAAAAATTTGCAAGATATACTTTTGGACCACTTTCTGCTGATCGACATTGCTGAACACTTATTTCATAGTCCGATTGGGGTTTTCTTTAGACTGTTTTGTGTTAGTTCATAGTGTGTTATATGACGATGACTTGCATTTTACTCCTTCACTCTAAAGTTTAGATAGTGAAGGATTTTTTTTTTATTGCTATATGTTAGATCTATATCTTCTCTTCATTTTACCCATTAATTGTTGTATATAAGACTCCGTTTTTGTTGTTGTGTTGTTGTTGTTGTTGCTGTTGTTGTTTGTTCGTTTTGTGTGTGTTTTTTTGTTGTTGTTTTTATTATTATTATTATTATATTTGTGTGTGTGTGTGTGTGTGTGTGTGTGTGTGTGTGTGTGGTTTGTAGGTTTTTAATTTTTTTTTTTGTTTTTTTGTTTCTTTAGATACATATACAGATACATACACGTATACACTCACATACAAAGGCATACATACACGCTTATATAACATGATAGATTATTCAGTTAATCATTCATTCCTTCAGTCATTCGCTTCATTCATTCACGTCTAATATCACTCAAAGTGAACAGACGTTAAACAGAAGAACGAACGAACACACACACACACACACACACACACACACACACACACACACACAGGGGGGGGGGGGGGGGGGGGGGGGGGGGGGTACTTTCACCATTCCGAAGCAAAATAATTGGTGCGATCTGTTACAGGCCTATCGGTCACGGGAGACAACTCGGGTTTTATGACCGACGAAACTAATGGGACCCTGTGGCTCAGTGTGAAAACCACATTGACCAGTGCTACCAGTTAGTGGCTGTACGTAGGCGCCATGTGTCCACAGCAAGCATTCCCGGTCAGGTTTTTTTTCTTCTATTCAGAGAGAGAGAGAGAGAGAGAGAGGCCTGTGCTGAACACAAAGCGTAGTAGAGAGTGTGACAGGGTTCAAAGCACCTGGATCATCGGTTTCAGTTCGGTCGATGAAGCCATCATTGCTGGCGGACTAGTTGATACAGGCGACATTACATGTGAAAGAAGTCACGAGGCCACAATATGTGAAGGTGTTACAGCTTTATGAGTTTGGGGAGGGGGGGAGGGGGGGGGGGGGGGGGGGGGCGAAAGAGAGTTGGGAAGGAGAGGCCATGGAATAGAGTACATCAATTGAGAAAAGAGTTGGGGGGTGAAGAGGTCGCGGACAAAGACTTGGCAGGTGGCCTGACCTACGCCCTTCCCACGTCAGGTCTCTTGGCAAACAGGACCTGCGCCTCACTGCTTGTGTGTGTGTGTGTGTGTGTGTGTGTGTGTGTGTGTCTCTGTCTGTCTCTGTCTGTGTATCTATCTGTCTGTCTGTCTGTCTGTCCGTGTGTGTGTGTGTGTGTGTGTGCGCGCGCGCGCGCGCGCGCGTATGTGCGTACGACCTCGCGCGCCTTACACACAGCTACTGCCCTTACACACACTCAAATCCGTTAAAAGGTGAGGGGGCTGCACAGTACATACCACGTGAAGAGCCACCCACCCCGAAATATGGTCTTACATGTGTTGGACATTGCATGACCTGAAACCCAAGCACTTTGCAGCAGATTTCGTGGAGATCTTGTTCAGATATGTTTCAGTAGACGTGATATTCTCTCTCTCTCTCTCTCTCTCTCTCTCTCTCTCTCTCTCTCTCTCTCTTTTAGGTTCTAAGAGAGGTAAATATTTTCATTTGAGCTATGATTTTGTGGAGAATACTGAGATGCCGTTTTATTTCGTCTGTGCATGTTTGGAATCGTTTTTCTTAGTTCACCTCTCCCGTAATGCTTAGCCTTTTATTATTATTATATTGGGTATTTATATAGCGCCTATCCTCGGTCACAGACCAAGCCTAAGCGCTTTACAATAAACACACTACCTCACTCACTCACTCAACGGGCTGCCTACCCAGGTAGAGCCGGCCGAAGAGCAGCCTACTGGCGCTCATTCAGTCGTGTCCCGTACCATTCAAATATCAGTCACTCATTTTCATTTATCTCATTTATTCCTCCAGTTTCTCACATGGGTTGCATGCGATGTTTATACGTGTCCACCATCTCCACCAGTACACGATGGCACACGATAACAGTAAGTGACAATTTTTGTGGCTTGGTAAGAAATACCAGGGGGCTATCTTCAATCTACATCAATTTGCCAGGGCAGCGGGGAACCCCCACTTCTCACACGTTGGATTGGCAGGCGAACGTCTTAACCACTCTGCCACCTTTCTTCCTGATCGTCCTCTAGGCCACCACTCCATGCAAGCAGCTCCATACCCTTTTCTGCATTCTCTCTGCTCCTCTCCCCATTAGTTTGTTCACTCCCACGCTCATACACAGAGTAGGCCAGTAGCTTTTGACAGTAGGTAGAGCCCAGAAAGGGCCCCAGCGTTCGGCTGGACTAAAAACAAGATGAAATGCAGAAGTGTACCTGCGCGCGTGCAGGTGTGCGCGTGCATTTGCAAACGCGCGTATGCGTGCGCATAATTATGCTTGGTTACACCGGCCTACACTATGTATGAGCGTGGGAGTGAACAAACTGATGGGGAGAGGAGCAGAGAGAGCGAGTGCGGAAAAAGGTATGGAGCTACTTGCCCCAAGTGGGGGCCAGAGGACGATCATCTGTCTAAAAATCAAATAGAGTTTAGAAGATCGTTTGCGCAGATTATGGTGTCATGCGAAACCTGTGCAAGAGAGGTTCTAGCTTAAAGGTCATCTTCAGTTCATCATGTCGAGTTCCGTGCCACTACCAGTCTTTAGATACGATTCCGTGCAGTGTCACCCCGCCGCCCCCCCCCCCCCCCCCCCCCCCCCCCCCACCCCCCCACCCCCTGCCCCCCCTCCTTGCTCCCCCCACACCCTAATCCCCGCCCCCTCTTCCCATCTACCCTTCCTTCCCCTTCCACTCCCTACCCTCACGTCCTCCCCTGTCGCCCTGCATCTTTGCACAGAGATGGGGGTTCTTTGTCTCACATGCAAAGTCGGCAGATATTCACCGACACATTCTTTTTTCCCCCAGAGTACACAAGATACATTCAAGCACCGATGCACACGAGTTACCTTACTTTGAAACGAGAGCACTAACGTATACAGACGTCATAACTAATCATGAAGACATCTGTACTTTGTGATCAGGAAATCTACGCCGAGTCCACAAGTACTCGAAACTAACCCCATACAACTGCAGTCATAGTCGGAGAGAAAACTATACAGCGCTTGCCCAAACACAACCACAAGGTTTTCTGGCTAGCACGTCAGCTGGCCAGTATAGAACGAAAGTGGACATCTAAAGGTCAACATATTCACTGACCTGCTGAGATCTTTCGACCCCAAGACATGTTAGGTCCGTCAACGACAACTCTTCAGTGGGCTCAACAGACGTAGATGGTGAAATTTATGTCATTTTAACCCGACAAGCGAGGTTTTTGTTGTCCGCCTAGCAAAAGAAATCTGTCTGGGTTGTTTGATTCCTACCGGTAGTATCATTCATTAACGGCTTGTGTATCAGCTTGCACCCTGCAAGTACAACCCCGAATGATTAGAACGAAGCCCGCTTTCTTTTGCCAGGGTAGGTCTAGGTCCACTGCCATCAAATAACGTACGCTCTGCGTGGGACGCTACAAAGTGTGAATGAAGAAAGTACAATTTATTTCGTCAGGGTAGATGATTATACTCCTGTCAAACAACTTAAGCCGTAGGTGTTGCAAGAAAGGAGAGAAGGTTAGCACTCCCATTGACAACGACGGATGGGAAGCACGTGGTCTTTACAACAAATTGAAATCATGTGACCCTCTACTTCAGGGGCACACCTACATTTTTACATATTCTTTTAGATTGTTGGGACTTGCACGATGTGAGACATAAACCCTTTACACAGACTCCATGACAACCTTGTTCAGAGATGTCCCACCTGATGCGATCTTTGAATTTCAGAAAGAGATTAACAATTTTTTTTCATCTGAACTAAGATTTTACGGAAGAAACGAAGTTTCTGGTGCGTTTTTAAAAAGTGTATTTAGAGAAATATGTGAAGGTTTTTTTTGTAATTTTTTTTTTTGTTGATGACTTGTGAGTTGACTTCAATGAATAAGCAATTTTACCTTACCGTAGGAGTAGGCGGGTACGAATCGCACCTTCCCATAATTCTGTCAAACGAACTTGGACAGCAGTCTCACCACCATTCCGTTGATTGTGTAAACGACCCCAGAAAGCCACAACGGACCGTCGGCAGTCAAGATATAACTAAGTTATGGGCTTGACGTGTCAGGATACTATGCTAGGCTTCAGGCATTGGGCGAATTTGCCCGCCAGCTTGAGGGTGGCCAGTTGGCAGATTTGAACCGTCTTTTCACTGGGTGACCTCTCCCTGTCAACGTTGCTTGCTCCCATGTGATCAGAGCCGTTGTAGAAGATATTCCACGTATGGCGTAACTCCCTTCCTGAAAGTTTTGACTTTTCGTTGTGCCGATTCAGGCGTACCTGCAGTCATGCAAGCGTATCAAGGCGTTAAGAAAAACAACCTCAGAGCAATCAAAACGATGAATTGGCGCGTGCAACACGGAAGCGCCTCAGGAAGACATAACGACTCTGGAGTGTAGGAAAACCGGATTTGTACAGTGTGAACATGTGTGACTTAGAAGATCCACGGTCATGTTATCGTACATCAATGATCGATAGCAGTACACGTCAGGTACATATCTCAGTATTGAAAGCGTTATTGTCTTACTGTTTACGTCTGCAGCAGCCAATTTGCTATTCTGTGGCAAACACAAAAATGACGTCAATTTCTTTCTTTCTTGTTTTTCCCCGTTCTTTTCTTTTCTTTTTATTCTTCTGTTTTCTTCTTCTTTTTTTTTTGAGCGGCAGGGATTCATGCATGCATGAGGCAGAAAATGCGCACATAAAGCAAAGTTGAAAGGTCAGGTAGTAAGCAAATGACTGCATAATGCGTCTTGTATGTGGCTGGCGACGTCTGCGAGGTAAGACCGTCATAATGCTGGCTTCATACTGTAAAATTCTCCTAAGTCTGCGAAACTCGAGACACAAGGCGGCCTGCGGACGTAGAAGACTTTTTAGAGCGTTGAGCCAGTGTTAAGACAGTTTTGCTAATCCACACTCCACTGATGTTGCCAGTCCTACAGAGACATGCTTTGAAGTCATTTCCACACTCGACCTTTCACCAAGCTTTACATATACACTCTCTGCCACAAAGGCGCGAATGCCTGCCATTTGATTAAATCAAATCAAATCAAATCAAAACAAACAAACAAAGAAAGAAGCAAACAAAATGATGGCGATTGCAAAATCAGTACAGGAAAAACCATTTGTTAGTAATGCATTAAAACAATGATGCTTACTACTGGCATGTATCCCTCCGTGACCTTTGGCGTTTGACCCCGCTGATACATCTGTCCTGTGAGTTGTTGTGCGGCAGGGTGACTGCGGGTCGCACGCAGCGCCTAGTTAACGACGCAGTTTTATTGACTTTTTAACGGAGTTGCCGTCAGCGGGAGCCAGAATAGCTCAGTTGGTAGAGCGCCGAACTCGTAATCTTGGTGATCCTGGGGTTGCGAGTTCGAATCTCCGCCGGGGCGTTCGATCGGTACAGGGGGATTTTTCCCTCGGAGTTAACATTGGTTCTGACTCCATTCCCATACAGTCCATCGAATGAGACTGCAAACCGAGGTTCCGTGTGTGAACGCACGCATAATATCTTGCACACACGTCAAATCCCATCACAAACTTTCGGAAGAGTAGGCCAGTTCATCCGTTGGTATGGATGACACGTTACACATAGCATGCATCCCGCGTGAGAAATGGAAAGAATGAAGGAAGTAGGGATATTGAGTGAACGATATTGAACGATATTGACTGGATGACACGAGAAACGACTGAACGAAGTGCCAGCAGGCAGCTCTTCAGTCGGCACTACCAAGGTAGGCAGCCCGTTGTATAAACGTATGTGGATTGTAAAACGCTTAGAGCTTGGTCTCTAGCCGAGAATAGGCGCGCTCTATAAGTATTCATTATCATCATCATCATACCCACACTTCACACATCCACCCCTCACAGCTCATTTGATATGGTCTGATGCGCTTCTGCTTTGTATGTGCATCATCGCGTTCATATTTCGCGCTTTTGATTTGACAATAATGACGCAGTTTTATTGACTTTTTAACGTCAGTGAATCTCCATTTTGGCGAGGGAAGTAGACCGTACATGGATTATCTCCTCCTGATGTCAGATGTCTGATTAGGTTGGGTAAGCAAGAGGCTGCAAACCAAAATCAATGCGCCAAGGCCTGGTTTAAGGAGTCGGTATTTAAAGACTGACTCAACTGCATTGTTTTGAGGTGTTTTTTTTTTTATTGTGTCTGAAAGTTGATTCTCCTCATTTTCTTTCATATGGCCATCTAGGTGTAAGCCAGGTTGTTCCAAGCAGACAGATTCAAATCAAACGAATGGGATTATTTTGTGCCCTTGAAGCTAGCGCAAAGATACGGTCAAATGTGAGTGCAAAAGCCAGAAATGTTTGTCAACTAAAGGGAAGGTCATGTCTTCGAAAACTGATGCCCCGAAACTTTGTTAGTTTGCGGGCTTCATAAAGAAGTCTAATCATTATTGTGCATTGCGAAACTACCTTGATTACGTAGGGGCCGGTAAAAAGAAAGCTCATCTGGTGTGTGTGTGTGTGTGTGTGTGTGTGTGAGCGCGCGCGCCCCCCCCCAGTATAGGCCAGGTGACCGTTTCAGTTTCAGTTTCATCAAGGAGGCGTCACTGCGTGCGGACTAGTCCATATACGCTACACCACATCCGCTAAGTTTTGAGACCACATTGCGCATGATTTAAAGCTGAAGGATAAATGAATTAACAACTAAAGATGAGAGAATCTAAGAAGAGGGTCTCGAGGCTACGATTTAGATGTCTGACATACGCATTAGCGCAATGCGCTGGTCAGACCCTGAGTACCTACCTGACATCGATTGTGCCATTTTCATCCAGTAATCATGCAGCGAATGTGTACAAGAACAGCACATGCTCGGCGCAAGCAGACTGGGAGAACGCTGGCTGGCTTCTCATGCGCGCAGCGCCAAGTAAACGATCCTGTCTTACCCTCAGTGTAGTTTGTGGTAGCCTGGTGGCATTATGCATTGAACGTTAAACACTAAAATTCTGAGTTCGCACTGGGAAAGTTCGTGTTTAACCTAATATGGGTACAGAAGATGACATATACTTGATTATAAACCATGTGCCCGGTCACCGCGCAGTGTCACAGAATATGACAGTGTAATCGGCAGTCTAATGAGGTGATGTCGGAGAAGGCTGCCATCACTCGTTGCTGTGTGTGTGTGTGTGTGTGTGTGTGTGTGTGTGTGTGTGTGTGTGTGTGTGTGTGTGTGTGTGTGTGTGTGTGTGTGTGTGTGTGTCTTTTGGCGTATATAGCGGTTTTGTGTGTTTTAACGGAAACTTTTAAAGCTCGCCTGTTTAACTATCAATTTTTTCTTGTGTTTCAAAGGTATTTTTTATACAACAAGATACCAGGTGCTGATATATCTGAAATCAGTTTTTAATTTTCAGTGGTGTTTTCCTCCCTGTTTTGGTTCTTTCACGATCAACTTTTCTCACTCTAAAGATGAAAATCTTGGCGTGTCTAGTCTGAGTTGGTTAGCGCGGGCGACACCCCTATCCTCACTGATACACAGTGACCACGCGCCTTCCCCCAGCCACCCACACATTTATGAATGTACCTTCTGCCTTACACATGCAATGTGCACTCACACACACACACACACACACACACACACACACACACACACACACACACCACACACACACACACACACACACACACACACGCATTTTCCGCCAACGTCACTGATACAAATCGGTCGTGGAGCCAGTTGTACACGTGTGTACTATTAATTTCTTGTCCTGTTTTCAAAGCAAAGTTTCAGCATTGTATGTATATCAACATGAATACTGGATGTAAATTCTGAGATAGGGAAGATATGGATGGAGGGGTGGGTGGGGAGGGTACTTCAGGCTGGGGGACACTTTAGGCTGCCGCTGGTGGCCTTCTGTCTGTCTGCAGGGGGGCAATTTGGACTTGGGGGGGGGGGGGGTGCAGAAAGGGCTGGGGGAGGGAGGGGGAGAGTATGGGCTACGCTAGCCGAATGTGTCCCACCAGGACAGTGTGGGTTTGCGGAAACTCTCCCCGCCTCCTTTCCCCGGACTGTGTTGGCTTGTCGAAGATGTCCGGGGGACAGCATGGACAGGGGACAATTTCAGCTGTGACACCGGTTCATTGAAACCGTTGTGAAACCTTCATGGGACCAGTAGTCACAGACACAAGTGCCACCCGGATCAATATAGTTAGGGCAGCATCTGGCGCGGACTCTGTGTGTGTGTGTGTGTGTGTGTGCTCTCCCTCCTCCGCATTGTGTTGGTGATCAAGCCGTATAAAAGCGTAACTAAAAGAAAGAAGCGGCACAAAATTTTTTGTGTGTTCGTGACCGTTGACAAGCAAGTTTCTTGACCTACTTCTGAACACAGGTTCGTGGAGGGGTTGGGGGGGGGGGGGGGGGGGGGGTGGAACTCAACAGAGAATGATGTGGAACGAGTCTGAGGCCAGAGTGAGATGAGCTCTCAATTGTCCCCATTCTTTTTCCTAGTGCTGCGGAGATCCTGTGGTTGTTTAATTAATGTGCTGTAGCTTGAACGTTCAACGCCCATCTTGCGCCGAATTCGAGAAAATAAATGATCGCTCGTTCTATGTTTCAATTGTCCTGAATGTTGTTTATCTTGCCTGAAGAAGAACCAAGAGGTCGAAACGGTGTCATGCTTGGTCTTGTAATTGGTTTTGCCCATCTTAACTGGCGGATGTACTTTTAAATTCCTGTTAGACTTGGTTTCAGTTTCCGCCTGCAGTCACCTCCCTTTGAGACTTGCTGTAACTTGAGGTTTCGTTGTTGGTGACATACGTTTGGGTGTTATAGGTGCTGTTTGGTGTTTCGTGAGCAGTAGTAGCTTCAAGGTAGGTTTTTTTTTTTTTTATTCTTTTAGTGTCCACAATCATCACGATGATTATTCTGACACTTTTGTGTATATGACCATTTTTTTTATCCCGCCATTTTAAGGCAGCCATACTCCAACATCGGGGAAGGTGCATGCTATGTGTAACGTGTCATCTATACCAACGGCCAAACTGGCCTTCTCTTCCGAAAGCTGATGATGGGATTTGACGTATGTGCAAGATGTTATGCGTGCGTTCACACACGGAACCTCGGTTTATAGTCTCACTCGAAGGACTGTGTGGGGAATGGAGTCGGAACCCAATGTTAACTCCGAGGGGAAAATCCCTCTGTACCGAAACGGCCTGGCGGAGAAGCGAACCCGCAACCCCAAGATTACGAGACCGATGCTCTACCAACTGAGCCATTCCGGCCCAAGGTTGGTGGCAAGGTTTTGTGTGTTGTGCTGTGTGGCTTTACCTTGGAGTGGTGATGACGTGTATGGATATTTCACGTGCTGAAGTTTCATATCGGACTGGTGGATGAATATGCGTGTTGGTGTTTTTGTGTGCGCCATAGCTTAAAGTTGGATGGATGGTAACGTATTTTGGGGCGTTTGGTTCATAATGGCATTAAGCTGGGGAGGCAGTGGCGTGTTTCGGTTGACCTATGGTCACGCGTTCGGGGGCTTTTTTGTGCACTACAGCATTAAAGTTGGTTGGGGTGGTGGTTGTTAAGATGGTTTGTGGGCCACAGCTTTAAATCGGTTGGGGTGGTGAGTATGTTGGTGCTTTGTGCGCTGCAGTGTTCAGTTGGGCGGGTGGTGAGGTCAGTGTTGGGTGGTTTGTGTGCTACAGCTGTAAGTCGGTTGGATGGCGAGTACGTAGGCATTTTCGTGCGTTACAGCTTTAAAGTTGGAGGGACGCTGATGTTTTAAAGTGTTTTTGTTCGTCGTGGCTCACAGTTGGGTAGAGAAATGCGTGTTTGGTTTTGTGCGCAGGAGCTTCGAACTGGGGTGTGTGGTGAGCTGTTTGAGTGTTTTATGTGCTGTAGGCTACTTGAAGTTGGATGCGTGGTGACGTGTTTAATTTGAGCCTCATGGCAAACGCTGAATAGGTGATGGTGAATGAGGGTGTTTGGGGCACTGTGGCTTGAAACTGGGTGGATGGTGGCGTGTGTGTGTGTGTGTGTGTGTGTGTGTGTGTGTGTGTGTGTGTGTGTGCGCGCGCGCGCCCGCGCGTGTGTGTGTGTGTATGTGTGTGTGTATGTGTGTGTGTGTGTGTGTGTGTGTGTGTGCGCGTGTGTGTGTGTGTGTGTGTGCGTGTGAGTGTGTGTGTGTGTGTGTGTGTGTGTGTGAGAGAGAGAGAGAGAGAGAGAGAGAGAGAGAGAGAGAGAGTGTGTGTGTGTGTGTGTGTGTGTGTTTGTTTGTTCTGTATGCTGGATGGATAAGTGAGGTGTTTTGTGTGTTGGAGCTTTAAGATGGCTCAGTAGTGAATTTTTTTTTCATGTGCTGAAGCCTTCAGGTGGACTGATAACAACATCCCACGTGTTTTGCCCATTGTATGAGATGAACAAGGAGCTTCGAAGAGGAGAAGTTTATTATCGTTAAGGGTTTGAGCGCTGGCGTTGACTGGCTTGAACCAGTAATTGCCAGATTAATCCTAACTTGTGCTGACTTATGACTCGATGAAGGTAAACTGATAACAAACCCTCTAGGTAAAAAGAAGAATGCATTGCAAAAAGCAAACCATGTTGTTTTTTGTTTTTTGCGAAACGCTAACGCTCTCTCTCTCTCTCTCTCTCTCTCCTCTCTCTCTCTCTCTCTCTCTCTCTCTCTCTCTCTCTCTCTCTCTATCTCACTCTCTGTGCCTGTCCGTCCGTCTGTCTGTCTGTCTGTCTGTCTCACTGTGTCTGTCGGTCTGTCTGTCTCAGTCTGTCTGTCACAAAGTATGCAGACTTCAGTTTGCGAGACACCCTGACCTTAAGGGCCTCCGGCCAATAGGACGTTGACATCCCAGTGACCGACCGACGGACGGACTTTCCGTCGCCGCTGACACCCTCGTTGGCTAGGTGCCTCGTGGCTTGGCCTAGCAGGCTCGATGTTGTCCTGCTGGGTTCAGTCTTCCGTCCGTTCTCCCCACGGATGGTCAGGTACTACCTCTCTGGTCGAATCCCTTGGACCAGTCGTCGGCCCACGAGGCTACAGCAAAACCCTTGGACACGTGAAGCATTGTAGTCTTGTCTCTACCTCGCTGTGTACTTCAGAGCTACGTGAAGCATTCTGGTCTTGACTCTACCTCGCTGTGTTCTCTGAACTACGTGAAGCATTCTGGTCTTCACTCTACCTCGCTGTGTTCGTTCTTCTGAGCTACGTGAAGCATTCTGGTCTTGAGTCTACCTCGCTGTGTTCGTTCTTCTGAGCTACGTGAAGCATTCTGGTCTTGAGTCTACCTCGCCGCGTTCTTTTAAGCTACGACCTCAGCAAGGCAGAATGGTTTCACTTTCTTCTTGAGTGCGTCACGTCTCAGCCGTTTTTTCCTGAGCGTCGTCTTTGAAATGTTTTCGAGCAGTGACAAATTGAAAGATCCTTCTGGTACAGCCAGTAGAATTACTCGTCATACACACATACTGAAGTCAACAACAGCAGCAGCAGCAGCAGCACAACAACAACAGCAACAGCAACAACAACAACAGGAAATCTTAAATGAGGCAGGGAACAGTAAACAGTAAATAACAAAGAAGTACGGTAACTCTTCGGTTTAAAAACAAAACAAACAAACAAGCAAACAAACAAACTTCAGTAAAAGTTGTAAAGATCTCATGTATAAAGCTCCGAACTATCCTCGTCAAGTTAATGGAGTCACTGGTACACCGCTACACGCTCAACAGAGGGTTGGATACCACGTGGTTAATGCGTAACACCTCGTCTAACTCATGTTCAACTCCCTCATACGCTTGCCGTTGTTCCAGCAGCCCAGGCCAGCCAAGATCTGATGTTTCAGTAACACAGTTGGCCAGCTGTCCATACAATGAGTCAGCTAACAGGTTGAAGCCTCCCCGATGGTGTCCCCACACAGGATCGAAAAGCCGTGTCCTATCCATAAGTTTTCAACCGGAGAGCCGCACGCAGGCTGATGGTCAGTGGACCGAGACGCCTTCCCCCGGACTTAGTTGTACTGCTAGATGCCACGCCCCTGTGTTTCCGTTATCAAGAAAGGTGTGCAAGTCCCCATCATTGGCGGCCACACAGGTGGGCCACAAGGATATTCCTCTGCCAGGAACGCAAATTTAATATCGGCTTACCAACAGCCGCAGGATACACGAATGTACCTGCAGTTTACTGTCATACTGCAATAAATAAACCCGGTGTACACTCGCACGTGTGGTGCTAAGAGTTCGAACAGATGTGTGTGTGTGTGTGTGTGTGTGTGTGTGTGTGTGTGTGTGTGTGTGTGTGTGACAGCTTGAATGTTAATTTTGTCATCACATTTTGTATGCAGTTAAACTGACCCTCTCTCTCTCTCTCTCTCTCTCTCTCTCTCTCTCTCTCTCTCTCTCTCTCTGTATGTTCGTTCAGTCCTTCTTTACTTCTGATGCCTTTTCATTTTAAGTGACATTTGACAAAATGTGTGTGTGTGTGTGTGTGTGTGTGTGTGTGTGTGTGCGCGTGCACGCGCGCGCGCGCGTGTGTGCGCGTACGTGGATGTATATGCGCGTTTACCAGCATGTGTGTGCATGAAGATACAGAGACAGAAAAAAAAAGTGTTAGGCTCCAGTGAAATGACTCAAAAATAGATGAGACAACTGATAAAAGAGAGAGAAGGGTCTGCGTGATATCGGAATCTGTCATTATGATTTGAAGCCCGTGACCTTATATGCGCGCGCGCGCGCGCGCGCACACACACACACACACACACATGCACAAACACACGTACACATACACAAACACATACACACACGCACGCACGCACGCACGCACGCACACACCGCCTCCTCCCCCCCCCCCCCCCCCCCCACCCACTCTTACTGCACAGTTCTTACTGAATAACATTGAAAATGTAAAGTGGTGCAAACAAAAGATGACAGTCTGGGCTGAATGCGGGTAATAGGGCATAGAGCCGCAATTCAGGCAGCGTCATGAACAATCACGGAGGCAAGCCGCGTTGTTGAAGAACGTTTATTGAGAGAAATGTTTGATCTTTATGCATAACGCGGCTGGTTCTCAGTCAGCAGAGCGTCAAAAGCGCTGAGTGGACTTTCAGGTAAATGTATGTCCCTGGGAGAACGGGAGGGGGCGGGGAGGAGAGGGGGGGGGGGGCTGTAAAAGTACAAATGATGCGCTCACCCTTTTTGAAAAGTCTGTGTGTGCTTGTCATTTCCTCATTGAAGGCGCGTAGAGCAGACAATACTATGATATAAACTTACGAAAAATCTAATTGTGCCGCCGAACGAAAGAGACAAACGCATGATAAGAAAACAAAACAAAAAAAAACAACAAAAAACGCGACGCGTTTCGACCTCTTTCGTCTTCTTCAGGCAAGACCAAACGATATCCAAGACGATGAGAACGCAGAACGAACAGTCACTTAGGCCTGTCTCTTTGAATTGGGCCGCACAATGGATGTCCGTTGTTTCAGTTTCCGCCTCACTTTGAAAACGAACGATACTGTGGTATGCATTCAGTCATTCATCAGGACGGGGAGAGTGCATAATCGTCTTTCATCGCAGAATCGTATTTTCTTCTTCTGTCTTTCTTTTTTTTTTTTTTTTCTTTTTTTTTTTTTTTTGTTGCTGTCCCAACCTCCAATCCACAGGGAGCAGTCAATGTCAAGTCGTCAAGAGGCAACCCACCGGAGGAGACACTGCACTGCTGCCGAGTCACTTCGGTGGTGTTCATGGCGCCTGTTCTGATCTAACATACGCAGGACACCACCTACTAAGCCCCCTACTGACGACAATAATTGCTTAGTCGCGGAGCCGGCGTGAGTGAGCTCTCCCTCCGGAGGGCGCCACCACGTCCGTCCAACGACAGCCCCCATGGACTCGCCGATACCGGTGACCCCGACGGGAACCAACCACCAAGCCCAGACGTGGAGAGGACATCGAATTGAGGTCACCATGAGAGCAGGGCATGAAGGGCCACAGAATTTGATTTTTTTTTTTTTTATGCTGATGATCGATGAGAATGAGGATGATTAAGATGATGCTACGGATTTCCATTTCGGTCTGAGACTACATGACAGGGCTGTACTCTACGCTTCCTTTCATAATATATCCCGGCGTCAACCAGGCCCGAGAGATACAGCACCTGCAGTTTTGGTCAG
>JADBJO010006058.1:57500-77500 GCA_016801955.1 Conus betulinus
GGCCCTGTCATGTGTTTTGTCGGACTGTTACGTTTCTTTTTTTTTTTCCTTTTCATTGTTATACTGTAAGAGTGAGCGGCCAAGCGGAACGTCTGGCACCCCAGTACGGCCCAGTGTTCTGTGCGCTAGGGATGTCCACAGTCCAGCAGTGACGTCTTGGACTGTCGAGTGTATGTTGCTTTCTTCCCGAGACTGGCTTTTTTTTCACGTGGTGACAGTCCCCGAAAGACTTCCATGTCGTCGGTTATAATTGGAGTGACACTGCTCCAGTCTAGAGGAGGGCATAGGATGTTTGGTAAGAAGGATAGTAGAAAGAGAGTGGGGGGGGGGGGGGGGGGGGGGGGGGGGGGGGGGTGGATGGGGTGAGCGGTAAGGAGGAGAGAGACAAGGTCAGGTAACTTGATCTTGAGGACTGGCATGAAGATCCAGGCGCGGGCCATTGTGGAAGGGAGTAATCGGAGACCCACACGCCGCATTCACCGGGAAGATGCGTCCAAACCCTAAATGATCTGTGGAACTGTTTCGAGGCCTAGGGAAAATCTTTAAACCAGAATTAATACAAATATCAGGTTTCATTGAACCTCCCCTTCCCACCCCCACTCCCACACATCCCCCCACACCCCATTTCTCAAATCCCCCCACCCTTTCCTCCTCCTCCAGCCTCCCTTGACTATCTGCTTTATTTTCAAAGATGCCATCTCCGAATGAAATTGCTCACAATGGGTTAATACATGAACTCTCCCCGCCCTGACGTCAGATTTGGGGCCTTCCAAGTTCACCCATGATTCTTTTCTTCGCGTCAGCCGGGGTTTGCCGAATAGTCCCAATCAGTGTACGGTGATCTGCCTGCTCTAGTGGAACCACTCAACACTTAAAAAAAAAAAAGGAATTTAGCGTTACTCCGCCGGTTAACATACACAAACAAATTAACAAGGCCAAACACTACGCGTTTCAACCTCTTAGGTCTTCTTCAGGCAAGATAATCACCATTCAGGACAATGAAAACGGAGAGCGAGCAGTCACTTATCTTCTCAAATTCGGCGCAAGATGGGCGTTGAGAAGATCAGTGGATTGTTCTTTTTCTTCGTTCGTCTTGTTTATCTTGCCAGAAGAAGACCTTGGAGGTCGAAAGGTATCGCGTTTTGGCTTGTAGTCTGTTAGTCCAGGTGTTAACTTTAAATTGCTTTCAAAATGTTTCAGTGTCCTGCCAGCAGTCGCCTCGCTTTCGGACTCCCTCAGCTCTGGTCTTGATGCTCATGTAAGAAATCAGGGGGAACCAGCTTTCAGACACAGCGCAGTTTCTGACAACAAGATGAAGAGTGTGTGTTTTGTGTGTCTGGGAAAAACGTACCGGAGGCCTTTGGCGCATGAATGCCCCTGTGTGTTGCCTGTACTCGTTACCCTGTGCGGAGATGTAACCAGCAGGGTCAAGAATCAGGGTGTTTGTTTTCTGTGCTCACTGTGTGTAATTCTTTCTCTGTCTGTCTCTCTGTCTCTGTCTCTCTCTGTCTCTCTTTCTCCCTCTCTCTCTTTCTCTCTGTCTCTGTCTTCCAGCCTCCTAATTTTTCCACTTTTTTTTTTTTCTTTTTTTGTTCATTTTTTACAACAGGTGGAGCTTCCATCCTCCTATTTACCCCACCGTCGTCTTGTTTCTTCTTCCTTTTTTATTTTTTTTTTTAAATAAAGACTAATTCATGCTCACTATGCAATGTCTGTGTTGGGAAGATGAACAGATTTTTATTTGAAAAAAAAATTTGGATTCTGTACTAAAGGTGCCCTTGATGTGGACAGGTATTGGCATAATGTGCATGCCGGTGCTGTCCAGCATCCTGATCGACCAGTTCAGCTGGCAGGAGACCATGATGATTCTGGCCGCCATGGCTGCCCACGTCTCTGTGTCTTCGGTGCCGTCATGTTCCCCGTGCATGAAACACCCTCCCCTTGCCTCCGCATGCACCGGAACAACCCACCGCCTGCAGAGAACGCGGACACCGACCACGGTGCTGACGTCACCATCACCGTCAGCCAACCTTCTTTGTGTCATCATGAAAAGCTGGGTACGACGTCACAGAGTTCTCTCCCTGAACACCAAGACCTTGGTGTCAAGCTTAGCTATGGTGACGTCAAAGAAATGGACTGTGACGTGGATCAGAAGACGGAGAATGTGGACGATGAGCTATCGGCGGATGCTGATGATTCAGCAGAAAGAACTCTGTTCGTAAAAAACGTGGACACCGCAAGAATGGTGGACGGTAAAAACACAGACAAAAAAAATAAGTGCGAACAAAACCCCGTTCGATTTGCATCGGCACCTGTTCGGGTTCAAGACATCCCAGCACCCTTTGGGGTCAGGGAAATCGTTGAACGCACTGTCCACACACCCGACTGGCGCCGAGCGGTTGTTGTATCCTCAGCACGGTCGCCGCAAACTGAGCCACAGCGCCCACAGTCTGGACCGGGTGTCCCACCCGGGTGGTCGCCAGGCGGTTCACCGCCGGTTGGCCCACAGCTGGCTGAGCGTGGACCAGCGAGGTACCCCGCAGGGCAGCCAGCACAACGTCAACATCTTCACCAGTTTTCCACAGCCTGTACAGCGGGAGTCTGCCCGCGGTCCTCCCTCACATCACCCCCTCGCCTGACCCTGACCACCACGCTGCGGACAGCGCGCAGGATCGGGGTGGGGAGAATGGTGGTGACGGTGTCGGTGATGGTGGTGGTGGTGGTGGTGGTGGTGACTGGGTGGTGTTCCGGAACGTGCCTTTCTTGTTCCTGTGTCTGCACCTGTTCCTGTCCAACATGGCCTGTGGCATCTTCAGCATCCACCTGCCCGCCTTCTCGCAACAGGTGAGGGAAGAAGAAGAACTGCAGGGGAAAGATGATGTGCAAAGAGCGAAAGGAAAAGGAAGATGGAGTGTTTCACTTCGTAACTTACGTGTGTATGTGCATATGACAGGAGAGGAGAGAAGAGACAGAGACACACACACAGAGACGGACAGACAGACAGAGACAGAGAGAGGAAATTTGATAAGAAAAAAAGTAGGATACATGACCGCCATTCAAATGAGAGAAACAGAGAGAAAAGAGGGGAAATTTAACAAGAAAATAGGATACACGACCGCCATTTAAATGAAAGAGATAGAGAGAGAGAGGGGGGGGGGGGGGAGGAGGGTTAACGAGAAGAAAATATTAGACACGACCGCCATTTTAATGAAAGAGAGAGATAGAGAGAGAAGGGGGGGGGGAGGGTTAACAAGAAGAAAATAGGATACACGACCGCCATTTTAATGAAAGAGAGGAATAGAGAATGGGGGGGGGGTTAACAGAAGAAAATAGGATACACGACCGCCATTTAAATGAGAGAGAGAGAGAAAAGAGAGAGAGGGGGGATTTAACAAGAAGAAAATAGGATACACGACCGCCATTCAAATGAAAGAGAGAGAGAGACAGAGAGAGAGAAGGGGGGGGGGGGATTTAACAAGAAGGAAATAGGGTACACGACCGCCATTCAAGAGAGAGAGAGAGAGAGAGAGAGAGAGAGAGATTTAACAAGAAGGAAATAGGAAATACGACGCCATTCAAATGAAAGAGAGAGAGAAGGAGGGATTTAACAAGAAGGAAATAGGATACACGACCGCCATTCAAATGAGAGAGAGAGAGAGAGATTTTTAACAAGAAGGAAATAGATACACGACCGCCATTCAAGAGAGAGAGAGAGAGAGATTTAACAGGAAGGAAATAGGATACACGACCGCCTTTTAAGTGAAAGAAGGAGAGAGAGAAGGGGGGATTTAACACAAAGAAATACACGACCGCCATTCAAATGAAACGAACGAATGAAAATCCGGAAGAGTGGCGTTTTGATCCTGGGATCAACTACCTCTGAGTGAAAGGGGACAAAGTGCCTTTAGATTGGTCTTTAATGGAAGAAACTAATTACATTTTGATTTGATCTTTAATCAGAAAAAAACATGATACATGTTTTTGTGTCTCTTGTGAAAGAAACACGGTGCTAAATGTTTTTTCTGTCTTTTGTGAAAGAAACACGTGCCTTCTGGTTTGTCTTTCACTGAGAAACGTATGCATTTTGATTTCTCTTTGATTAAGGAAGTGTGCTCAGTGTCATTTCTCTCTCGTGAAGGAAATATGCGCATTTTGATGTCTTTTACATGAAACGTGCGTTTTGTTTTCTCTTTCATGAAAGAAAGATAATGTGTTTTTATTTCTCTTTATTAGAAATTGCTCACCCACACACTCATCCACGCGGTCACGGTGTAGCCGGTGTGTCACGATTTTAGGTCAATGAAAAAATTAATCGCATGCTATCATGTTAAATATTTTCTGATCATGTGTTTCTATGACTTTTTCTTTTTCTTGTTGCCCCCCCCCCCCCCCCCCCCCCCCCCCACACACACACACACATACACACACACACACCTTCCCACCCTCCCAGGGAGAGGAGAATGTACTTGAAACACCTGTAATCCTGCCTCTCTTGTCATGTTGCTTGTCACTAATCACATCGTACGTCATGCCTTACAGCCAGTACGCAGCAACCCCCACCCCTTTCTCCCTCCCCCCTCCTCTCCTTCCCCCAAGCACTCCCTTCTTGTGGGCATGCTTGGAGATCTTTTGGCATAAACTGTATTTCCGTCAACTTAAAAAATTGAACTGGTAATTAAAAAAATGTTATACTGGTAATTAAAAATTTTGTAATGGTAATTAAAAATTTTGTACTGATAATAAAAAAATCTTGTACTGGTAATTGAACATTTTGTAATGGTGATTGAAAATTTTGTACTGGTAATTGAACATTTTGTAACTGGTGATTGAAAATTTTGTACTGGGAATGAGAAATTTTGAAAAGGTAATTCCTTCTTTTCTCTAACTCGGTCCCCCTCCCCCACCCCCTCCACCTCCAATTTTCCCTTTCTCCACCCTCCCCCTCCCCCCGTCCCCCCCCCCCCCCCCCCCCCCCCCCCCCCCGCACTACGGATAGGCCACTAGCTGCTGTACACCTTGTAGATGGTCGTGTCTGTTGTTTGGTTTGTTTTTTTTCAGGAGGGGGCTCTTTTTCTCTAAGCCGTGGCAGCTGTGACCGCGGGATCTGTTTGAACAGCGTGGCTAGACTAACTTTGACACTTAAGCAGGTCAGAGACGACAAGTACGGTTTTGCCGTATTTGTAGTGTGCGTTGTGTGTGTGTGTGTGTGTGTGTGTGTGTGTGTGTGTGTGTGTGTGTGTGTGCTTGCGTGTGTGTATGTGTGTGTGTGTGTGTGTGTGTGTGTGTGTGTGTGTGTGTGTGTGTGTGTGTGTGTGTGTGTGTGTGTGTGGTGGTGGTGGTGGTGGTGTGTGTGTGTGTGCGTGTGTGTGTGTGTGTGTGTGTGTGTGTGTGTGTGTGTGTGTGTGTGTGTGTTTAGCGCGGTCTGGACGACCAGGACATCACCCTGGTGTTCTCCATGTACGGGGCGTCGCTGTTCGTGTCTCGCATGCTGTTCGGGGCGCTGGGTCACGATGAGCGGGTGGACAAACTGGCCGCCTACTTCGGCGTCCACCTGGTCGCCTCCTGTGTACAAGTGACTACCCTTGTCTCCCTCCTAGCGCTGCTTAGCTTGTCTGAACACTTTTTTGTCTTGACGACAGCAACAATGACGACGACGACGACAACGACAAGAAGAAGAAGAAGAAGAAAGAAGAAGAAGATAACAGGCAACAGCAAAAACGACGACGACGACAAGAAGAAGAAGAAGTAAGAGGAGAAGAAGAAGATCATCAACAACAACACAACACACCACCACCACCACCACCAACAACAACAACAAGAACACACCACCACCACCAACAACAACAACAACACATCATCATCAACAACAACAAAAGGAACAAGCAAAGAAAACAGCAACAAACAACAACTGCCTCGCTGACGTGTTTTAAGTGTCAGTCATTGTGCTCTGAGTTGTCTCTGTCTCTGTCAGTTGTCTCTGTGGTAATGCTGTGTCACATCATGCAATGCTGTGATGGTCTCAGTGTTGTGTTCAGTGTTTCTGTTTTCTGTCCACACCCTTACCCATCAGCCACTCTGGTGGTGGCGTGAGGGTGGTAATAAAGAACATTGATCGTGTGAGGGTAGTAATAAAGAACATTGTTCGATAACTCGCTTTATTCTTACTCTGGTGACGTTGGTGCAGTAAATAAGTGGGGTAGTCTTTGCTCCCATAAGGAAACCTAACACAGAGTAACTTTTATTCAAGACTGGCACAGCCTTTTAAACTTGAATAAAGTCAGACAAATACAAAGACGAACAATCTAATAGTGGTTAGGTTTCCTTATGGGAGCAAAAAGACTACCCCACTTATTTACTGTTTATTGTTTGCTGTTCCCTGCCTCATTTCATTTCCGATTTCGTTGGTGCAGTGTTAAGATATTTTGCTTAACCGTTACTTATTACATAAACATATCCATCCATTTTGCTCCCAGTGTTATGAAATGAATGATTTGGTCGTTTCTTCGTTTTCATTGCCTTGAAAGTCGTTTGCCATGTCTGTAGAAGACCGAAGAGGTCGAAACGCGTCGTGTTTTTGTCTAGTAATTTTTTTTTTTTTTTTCTTCGGCGGAATAGTAATTTGTATTGCTTTCTTGCTTGTTAGTTTGTTTTCGTTCGGCGGAATAGTAATTTCTCTTTCGAAAGTTTGTGTCAAAATCCCCCAGCAGTCACCCTCACTTTGAAACTATACCCTATAAACGTTTGACTCGCAGTTGTGACTCGGCAACCCCGTACAGGCCCGACTCTTGTTGGTGACTGCACGAGGATTAAACAATAAACAAGTAGGGTAACTCTTGTTCCCATAAGAAAACCTAACTCAGCTTAAGTTTTATTCAAGACTGGCACAGCTTTTATTCTTGAATAAAGTCAGATAAACACAAAACCCAACAATCTAATAGTGGGGGAAAAGCAAGCGCAGGCCAACAACCCCTCCGTCATCGCAGTAATGACTTGGCAAATATTTTAACTTAATTAACGGGGGGATTGGGGGGGGGGGGGGGGGGTCGAAGATGAAGAAAATGGGAACATATAATTAAGAAAGTACATTGTAAACATGAAAATTCTTCGCTGGTTGCATGAGGGAACCATCGTCATCCCTCTCGAAGGCAGATCTATTTGTATTGCCTGCTCCTAGGCCTCTCGTCTGCTGGATCGGACTCTTTATTAGGGAGACATGGCTGGTCGTGTCTGCGCTCCTGGCGTCAAATAGAGGCACACTGCAGTCCAGAATACTTTAGTGTTCTCACCACCAAGGGTTCAAAAAAGAATCCAACAGCACCCCCAAAGCAGCCAGCGAAGGGTAGTAAATGAAACAAAACGAAAGTGTGGGGAGGAAAAAAAATGGCTGAAAAAACAAAAAGGACATTATGCAAACAGTATAAAATGTAGGGGACAATCTTTGAGCCTACGCCTGAGGATTGTTCTCAGTGGGTTGCCGTGAATGCCTGAACAACGTCCCCAGCTGCTGTCTGCTCACATCCTCCCACTTCTCCTTCAGGCCGCATTGCCCTGGACTCACAACCTGGGAGGCGTGGTGTCGCTGACCATCCTGATGGGGGTGTACTACGCCAGCGGCTACTCCCTGCTGACCTCGCTGACCATCCCCATCGTGGGCCTGCGCTCCCTGGCCTTCGCCTTCGGCGTGGAGATGATCGCTGCTGGCCTGGGCTTCCTCGTGCGCCGCCGCCGCTAGCGGGTAGGAGCTCTGTTGTTGTTGTGTGCCTTTGGTAAAGCTACTTCTCCACAGACTTGTTTGGGAAACCTTGTCCTTAAGGGCCTCAGGCCAATAGGCCGCCACTAGCCTGTAGGCGTTCTGTTGTTATGTTTTACTGCGTTTGGTAAAGCTATATGTTTCATTGCCTTTGGTAAAGCTACTTCTCCATAGACTTGTTTGAGAAACCTTGTCCTTAGGGCCTCAGGCCAACAGGGCGGTTTTTTTTTTTTTATTTTTTTGCGTACGCAGACTGACACTTCTGCGGATACTCCCTGTAGAGACAGGCAAGGATTAATCCCATCTACCCAACAAAGGGAGTGGAGTTTTTGTGTGTATGACCGTTTTTTTTTATCCCACCGTTAAGGCAGCCATACTTTCTCTTCGGAGCAGGTGCATGCTGCGTTTAACGTGTCATCCATACTAACGGCCAAACTGGCCTTCTCTTCCGAAAGTTGGTGATGGGATTTGACGTGTGTGCAAGATGGTATGCGCGCGTTCACACACGGAACCTCAGTTTATAGTCTCATTCGAAGGACTGCTTGGGAAATGGAGTCAGAACCAATGTTAACTCCGAGGGGAAAAAAACCTGTACCGAAACGGCCCGGCGGAGATTCGAACCCGCCGCCCCAAGATTACGAGTCCGGCGCTCTGCGATTGAGCTATTCCGGCCCCCAATAGGATTTTAAACTCGCCCATCAAGCGAAGTCAAGTAAAGCTACTGGGGTGGACCAGCCGCCGTGGCGAAGTGGTTAGGTCGCGGACTCCCCGGTTGGGAGGTCGTGGGGTCGATTCCCATCATCAGAGCCATTTAGGATTTTTTTTCTCTGTCCTGACCGGCTCCTACCCAGAGTTGAGTTTACAACGGGGCTCAGTTGGGAAGACTAGGACCACCCGGTCGAGTTTCATCCACTTAAGGGATGTGTTTCTGAGTGTTGCTCAGATTTCCTGACCAACACAGCATGTGTCTGTATCGGTTTGACGCCGGGATATATTATGAAAGGAAGCGTAGAGTACAGCCCTATCATGCAGTCTCAGACCGGAATGAAAATCCGTTGCATCATCTTCATCATCCTCATTCTCTCATCGATCAGCATAAAAAGTCTTTAAAAAATTCTGTTGCCCTTCATGCCCTGCTCTCATGGTGACCTCAGTTTCGATGTCCTTTCCACGTCTGTGCCTTGGTTTGATTCCGTCGGGATCATCGGTATCGGCAAGTTCCAGAGGGCTGTCGTTGGACGGACAGACATGGTGACGTCCTCCGGAGGGAGAGCTCACTCACGCCGCCTCCGCGATTAAACAGTTATTGTTGTCAGTAGGGGGCTTAGAAGGTAGCGTCCTGCGTATATTGGACCACAACAGGCGCCACTGAACACCACCGAAGTGACTCGGCAGCAGTGCAGTGTCTCCTCCGATGGGTTGCCTCTTGACGACTTGACATTGACTGCTCCCTGTGGATTGTCGGTGCCGGGGGTGCGGTGCCGAGCCAGGTCGTGGCTGTGGATGAGGTGCCGGAATGAGCGGGGTGGGTGCAGTGTCACTGAGGTAGCGCAGAAAATGGGACAGCAAAAAGAGAAAAAAAAAAAGAAAGAAAAAAGACGAAAAAAGTCAAAAGGCTACGGGCGTGATGATGGTGAAGGTGATGGCGGCGATGGTGATGTGTAAATTATGATGCAAACTTTAGTCATTGTCTTGAAAATATGGATCGTTACGCACTGTGATTATACAATGTTCTATATCGGCAGTGGCTTTTATGTTCTATACTTCGGCAGTGGCTCGTTTTTTTATAAAACCATGATACTCTCTGAATCTCTCGTTTGTTTTCTCTCTCTTCTCTCTCTCTCTCTAAAGATGCCATCTCTCCCCTCTCTCTCTCTCTCTCTCTCTCTCTCTCTCTCTCTCTCTCTCTCTCTCTCTCTCTCTCTCTCTCTCTCTCTCTCTCTCTCCTCCTCTCTCTCTCTCTCTCTCTCTCTCTCTCTCTCTCTCTCTCTCTCGCTCTGAAAACAAAGGATGTCATGCAGGGGGTGGTTCCCCGACGTCTGACTGGCAGTGCTGTGTTCTGACAGGGTGGATTGTGGACCGGACAGGAGACTATGACAACAGTATGTACCTTGGAGGTGCGTGCCAGTTGTCTCTCTTGTCGTCATAGACCCATTAACGCTGCTACTTGTTTTAGCGTCAATTAACCACCGACATTGCCAAGACAGATTGAAACACGGCTATCATGACGTGTAGCCAGGTGGCGGTGTGAAATGTTGACACGGCGTCAGTACATGAGGGCATCTCTGATGTGTGCGTCTGTGTGTCTCTTTTTGCACATTTCTGGCTTTCCTCTGATATGTGTGCATGAATATGTATGCTAGCGTGACTCTGTGTGTACGCGTGCATGGGTGCATGTTTGTACGTGTATGTGCGTGTGACTCGAAATTGATGTGACGATGCTTTACCTTTTTTCGTAACTCTCGAGAAAGTGTGGGTTTTTTTTTTAGTCGTGTCGAAATTTGAGCATTAAGTTATCTTTGTATACATTGAGAAGACGAAGAGAAGTAAAAGAAGGAGAGGAAGAAGAAACAAAGGAAGAAAAGAACAAAGTAAGGTAACAAAAGAGGAAATCTGTTCTTCAAAAAAAAAGACCGGAGATACTTGCACATCAAGAAAGCTTACTTTGAGTTTATTTCTTTATTTTCAAAAAGACATTCCAATACCTAAGCGAAGGACGCTGAAGAGATGTTCCGTTATGTAGACATTCTAGAAGTTAGTAGGAGTTCCAGAATAAGGTGACTGCAAATACGGTATTTACTCACCTGTGTAAAAGTGCAGAATTATCGTCCCTTGGCAAGTGACAATCAATCACTTATCTCCTCGAATTTGTTTTGGTTTCCGCCTGCAGTCACTTCACTTTGAAACTCATTTTGTTTAGTTCCTTCGTCTGGCGGCCCAGGAATCCAGATTTTGCTCTCTGTTTCAATTCGCGCCCGCAGAAGTAGCCCCACTTTGAAACCAATATCGACTGACAATGAAATGCTACGCTCGCCCAATTTTTTTTTATCAGCCTCCAAAAAGGAACCATTGATCTTTGAGGTGAAAGGTTGGTCACGCGTGGCTACCTTCAGCCAGCAGATTTGAACTGGCATTCTGCGGCAGGTGATACACACGAAATGCATACCTGCCTAAATCTTTAACTCCACATCTTTGATCATTTATTACACCTTTTTCTTATACTCTTTGATGCTTCAACACAAAGCCTTTAATTTTTAGAGCCAACCCTTCACATGTTTTACCTCCAAGCATCCCAGTCTCTCCTGTTTGTTCTCTATGCATTGTGACCACATTTCCTTTGGAGTGATGGGCGTGTAAGAGTAAGAGGCCAGCCATAGATGCAAAGCTTGTTTATTTACATGTTGTAAGTAGATTTAGTTTATCCAGTTTAGTATTTGCATTGTTACTGACTATACCACCTACTTTGCAATATTTCTGAGAGTGTATATCGCTAGCCCCAGAATTAGTGGTGTTATTTTGTGCCAGTGTCCATTTGTCGGTCTTAAGACTTCTTGAGGTTCATGATCAGACTGTTGACTCTATGTCTTGCAGGTTTTCTGATGTTCATGACCGTATTGCTGACCTGTTGCTTCGTAGGTTTTCTGATGTTTAGTACCACATTTTTCACTTCTTGTTCTACAGGTTTTTATATTTCAGGACAGCCGTGTAGAGCTACTCCTTAGCAGGATTTTTTTTAAAGTTCGTTACTACATTGTTGACATCTTTTCTGACTTCATTCTTGATTTGCTGTTTATTTTTCTAGCTTTTCTGACGTTGACTACCGGATTATTAACTTCTTGTCTGCAGGATTTCTGACATTGACTACTACATTGTTGACGCACTGTTTTGCAGGATTTGTACATTCATCACTACAATGTTGTCCTGCTACTTCGCAGGTTTTCTGTTGTTAATGATTACACTGTTGTTTTTTTTTTTTTTTTTTTTTTGTTTTCAGGCTTTCAGATGTCGATGCCTACATTGTTAACATGCTGTTTTGTTGCCTTGCTGATGTTGTGCACCACGTTTTTGACTTACTGTTATGCAGACTCATCGACGCTGATGACATTCTGTTTTACAGTTGTTCTGACCCTCACAACTGCATAGCTGGCGTGGTGCTGTTTTGCAGGCTTTCTGTTTTGTAGGATTTCTGGCCGTCATGACCACATTGTTGATCTGTGTTTTACAAGCTTTCTGATGTCCCAGATGACATTGTTGACGACTTTCAAAGCAGTTATGACCTTCATTATCTTGTTGACCAACGATTTTGCATGTTTTTTTTTTTTTTTTGATTGTGACTTTTTGTTGACTAACTAGCGTTTGACTATATTGTTGACATTTTTTTTTTCAGTTTTTTTGGGCTTCATTGTGACATTACTGCCCTACTGTTTTGTCTTTTTCTAAAGTTCATGACTACATCGTTGACAGTGTTGTGCAGGCTTTCTGATGATAGCCACGTCGTTTACTTCCTTTCGTTTGCAGGCTTTCTGATGTTCTTGACTTCATTGTTGATTTTCTGCTTTGCAAGATTTTATAATCCTTATGACTTTATCTTGCTAATGTTCTGCTGGCTTTCTGGAGTTGATCACTGCATCATTGACTTACTGTTTTGCAGGGCTTTTGTTGTTGATATGATTGACTACGTTGTTTGTTTACTAACTGCAGGCTTTGTAATGTTTTGATGATGTATACTGTTGACATTTGTTTTGCAGGTTTTCTGACGATCTTGACGTTTTTATTGATTTCTGTTTTCTTAGGCTTTTTTTTATAATGACATCACTAACATGTTTTGCAGGTTTTGTTTTATGATGACATCGTTCATGATGACATCACTGACCTCACTGCCCTTTGTGATTTGTACGTTCATGATGACATCACTGACCCTGTTTTGAAGGCTTTGTGACGTTTCATGATGACATTACACTGACCTGTTTTGCAGGATTTTGTGACGTTCATGATGACATCACTGACCTGTTTTGCAGGCTTTGTGACGTTCATGATGACATCATGACCTGTTTGTTTTGTTTTTTGTGACGTTCATGATCACCACTGACATGTGGGCTTTGTGACGTTCATGATGACATCCCTGCCTGTTTTGCAGGCTTTGTGACGTTCATGATGACATTCATTCACCTGTTTTGCAGGCTTTGTGACGTTCATGATGACATCCACTGGCCTGTCCTTTTTTGCAGGCTTTGTGACGTTCATGATGACATCACTGACCTTTTTACGGGCTTTTTTACGTTGGTGATGACATCACTGACCTCTTTTGCAGACTTTGTGACGTTCATGATGACATCATTTACCTGTTTTACAGACTTTTTGACGGTCATGAAGATATGACTGATTCATTGTCCAGGTTTTTATGACGGTAATGACGTCATCATTGACCTTGTTTTGCAGGCTTTCTGACGGTCATGACGTCATCACTGACCTCCTGTTTTGCAGGCTTTCTGATGTTCCTGTCAGCCATCGCTGTCCTGCGTCTGACCTGCAACCGTCCCCCCGGGTCTCTCCCCCTGTCGGTTACCTCCCCTCACCTCCAGACACCCAGGTGGTCCTTGAGCTGGATCAGGAGGAAGTGCACGACACGGGACAGGGGAATGATGAGATCACATCTAGGTCACGGGCAGTGGTAGTCAGTCACACTGAGCGCTGCGTGGACCTGTAGGAGCTGTGTCAGTGTGAACACAGACGTTAAAGCAGCCTCGGCGACTGAAAGTTTGTTCAACAACAAACCCCAACCACCAGAACAACGTGTGGTCCATTAAGAGAAAAATGATGCAAAATTTTGTAATTTCATTCGAAAATTCATTTTTGTTTTGTCTTTCTCCAGCTTTTGTAGTCTCCTTCTCCTGCCCCTCTCCCCCACGTCCCTCTTCCCCCGTTTTTAGCGGGATCGTTCTCACGCTGCTCAGTCCATCTCCCCAGTGCACTGCCACACCCATAGTCTTTCCGTTGCAGCCCCCAACATAGCTATCAACAGGCTTAATAATTAAAATAGTATACAGAGCTGCCAACCATCCCGCTTTCGGCAGAATTTAGTATGCTCAGACGCACGTCATTCCGCTATACCGTTTGACGTGAAAACAAATTCTGCTCGGGGGAAAAACAAAATTCCGTTTATTCTCTATTCCGTTTATTCGCAGAGTTTGCTCATCTGCTGTTAGTATAGCCAAAGAGCTGTTTGGAAACTAACTTCCGGTTCAGCTTAAAGCTGGTTTGTGGCCACCCACATGTGGCGATACTGCGCCGCAGCCGAGTCCCCTTAACACACACGCCAAGAGGTCATCTCCGAAGGTCCTTACTGACGACAATAATTGTTTACTCGCAGAGCCAGCATCTGTAAATGCCCCCGTGTTAACCGCTAACGTTTAACCATGGGCTTTGTTAAAACGTTGAAATGCGATGTTTTGGCCTGTTGCAACATTCCTGCAATGCACAGGCGGGCCAGAATGCTCCAACCTACGGATGTTTTGACCTGCTCTGATATTTCATCTCTAAAAGCAAACTGCGGCGCTATCCGCTTCCTCACTGCTTGTTTTTTTGTTAGGTTGGGTGGGTTAGGTGTTATTTGCTTGTTGTTGTTGTTGTTGTGTTTTTTTTTTTTACTTAGGTTAGTAAGCCTAGGTGTTCACATCCGATGTCAGTTCCCATACGCCACTGAGCTAAAGCCATTATAACTAGAACATGAGCTTGTCTTGCGTGGAGCTGAAAATCTAACGGAAAGCAGATTGGAAAAAAAATCAAAGTGTCACGTATGGAAGTGACTAAAGCTGTGAATTCAATCTCTCCTGAACTAAATCCGACTCTGTGTACTGCACGGTGGGCAGGGGGGGAGATTGACTGTGTGTACTGCACGGTGGGCACAGGGAGATTGACTCCGTGTACTGCACGGTGGGCACAGGGAGATTGACTGTGTACTGCACGGTGGGCACAGGGAGATTGACTGTGTGTACTACACGGTGGGCACAGGGAGATTGACTGTGTGTACTGCACGGTTGGCACACAGGGAGATTGACTCTGTACTGCACGGTGGGCAGGGGGAGATTGACTGTGTGTACTGCACGGTGGGCACAGGGAGATTGACTGTGTACTGCACGGTGGGCACAGGGAGATTGACTGTGTACTGCACGGTGGGCACAGGGAGATTGACTGTGTGTACTGCACGGTGGGGCAGGGAGAGAGATTGACTGTGTGTACTGCACGGTGGGCACAGGGAGATTGACTGTGTACTGCACGGTGGGCACAGGGAGATTGACTCCGTGTACTGCACGGTGGGCACGGGGAGATTTGACTGTGTACTGCACGGTGGGCACAGGGAGATTGACTGTGTGTACTGCACAGTGGGCACAGGGAGATTGACTGTGTGTACTGCACGGTGGGCAGAGGGAGATTGACTGTGTGTACTGCACGGTGGGCACAGGGAGATTGACTGTGTACTGCACGGTGGGCACAGGGAGATTGACTCTGTACTGCACGGTGGGCACAGGGAGATTGACTGTACTGCACGGTGGGCACAGGGAGATTGACTGTGTACTGCACGGTGGGCAGACACGGAGATTGACTGTGTACTGCACGGTGGGCACACGGAGATTGACTGTGTACTGCACGGTGGGCACACGGAGATTGACTGTGTGTACTGCACGGTGGGCACACGGAGATTGACTGTGTGTACTGCACGGTGGGCAGAGGGAGATTGACTGTGTACTGCACGGTGGGCAGAGGGAGATTGACTGTGTGTACTGCACGGTGGGCAGGGGGAGATTGACTGTGTGTACTGCACGGTGGGCAGAGGGAGATTGACTGTGTACTGCACGGTGGGCAGAGGGAGATTGACTGTGTGTACTGCACGGTGGGCACAGGGAGAGTTGAAGTGGGTTTCCTTGCAATGTTTTCACGAACAGTCCTGAGAGATTAAGATACAGCAACAACAACAACAACAAAAAACTCGACAGAAAGAACAGATAAATGGCCAAAGAGGAGAGAGAGAGAGAGAGAGAGAGAGAGAGAGAGGGGTGCAAGAGAAGAACACTTACCGTACCCTCTACCTCGGCCCCACCCCTACCCCCTTCGCCATGGACCGCAGATTTGCACAAGGAGAGGCTATGCGAACCAACCCTCTATGGAGCAGAATCCTTCTGCTCTTCATGTAAACACATGAAAGGATGGTATATTACGCATTACGCATGTATTTATGTTGGCAGTGTACAATGATGTAACGCTTTTGGCAAATTCCACTGTATTCATTGGCTTAAAAATGTCGTAGATGTGTCTAATTCATGTTTAACTGAACCTTAACTTGTACATGGACATGGCAGAAATATTCGCGTCGATCTCATCTCTTGTTTTTCAGTTTTACTGTCGAACGCGATAATTGTATTAATGGAGATTCAACAGAAGTGGCCGATTTTTAGAATGTTTGTATCAACATGTTAAAACTATCCATCAAAGACAAAAGAGTGCATTTGTTGGCGCGCGCGCACACACAGACACACACACACACAGCCACGCAGACGCACACACACACACACACACACACACACACACACACACACACGCACACGCACACGCACGCACGCACGCACACACCCACACACACTCACACACACACACACACACACACACACACACACACACACACACACACACACACTCGTATACACACACACAAGCGCACACACACACAGCACAAACACACACTCTCTATCACACACACACACACACACACACACACACACACACACTAGCTGTTCGAGAATGTCTGTTGACTAATAACGTGGACTTGTTCCCACCGAGTTCCCAGGCGGCTGGAGAATTCTTTCAAATTTGCTAAATCCCAGTCGAACGAGAGACCTCGGTTGATGGTCTCCGCCGAACGAGTAGCACTTGAATCACCCCTCTGAAGTTCTAATGATGAATCCCTAGGGTCGAGAGAGGGGAAGGGGTAGTATGGGTGATGGTGCTGGCTCAATCCACGCCGAGAGGCAGGGAGGGAGTGGGGTGGATGGGGTGGAGTGGTTACGTGCCACACTCGATCCCATCGGCCCCGAGCGTCTCGCTAGGGTTCGACGCCTTTCGCCGCGTTGACTTCCGCCCCGAGAAAATGACTGTACAGCCACACACCTCTATTGAGATTTTGCACTAAAACACTGTGTGATCCATGTCAGCGTTTTGAGGCCTAGCATAAGTTCGAGCCAGCATTGAATGTTAAACTGATAATAGATTAAAAGAACAACTCCCCACCAATTATTCCACCTACTCCCCCCGTCCTTTTTTTTTTTTTTGGGGGGGGGGGGGTGGGGGTGAGGGGGGTTTCCATCGATGAAATCGCATACAATCTTCAAATACACTATCACCTTCCCCTTCGTTGACGTCACTTTTCAGGCCTTTGCACTCACCCATGACCCCTACATCTGCGCCAGCTGGTAATTCCCATGGGATCATGGGAGTTGTAACACTACAGCTATTGTCGTCATATTATCTCCAAAAGAGTAACAGTATGCCTCCTCTCAGTATTCACATGTTTCATCATCATCGTCACTATTATTGCTATTGTTATCATTATTGTCATAAATTATCATTTCAACTCGCATGATCCCTTTCTCAATGGCCTCGTTTTCATCCAACACCCGTTTTGCGCCGAATATGAGAAGATAAGTGGTTGCGCGCGCATGTGTGTGTGTCTACATGCGTGCCTGCATGTTTGTGTGCATGTGTGTGTGTGTGTGTGTGTGTGTGTGTGTGTGTGTGTGTGAGTTAAATTGCATTTTTAGGTTTTTATTTTCTTGAGATTTAACAGCATCATAAAGCCAGGCTAAGTATTCTGATAAACGTTGATAGTACTTTTTCCAGGTATGCATCTTTTTATAAGTGTAGGCTTTGGGCTGGTACGTGGGAAGCTTGAACATCATGACACATTATATTCAAAGAGAGAGAGAGATCTGTATACCTCTGTCTATACACACACACACACACACACACGCACACTCAAATACACACACTCACATGCTCCACTTCCCAAGTTTTATCTGGGGGAAAGTTTCTGAAAAGAAAAGAAAGATAAATTTATCATTTTATTTAAAATCATTTCAGAAAGTATCTGTCTCTCTCGAATGTAGATCTCCATGTTCTTTCTCTTTTAATTTCATTTCACCACATCATACGTGGAGGTTTGCTAAGCATGTCACAGGCCGGTCGTGGGTCTTTTACTCTATGGTCATCACTGTCACCTCCTGTATATTTGAAAGAATAATCAAAATAAAACCATGTGGTAAGCGCTCTCTCTGACGCTCTGCAAACGAAACCGCCGACTAGTCTGTCCACGGATTCTGAAATCATATGGATACGGCATAGTTCTGCTTGGATTCCCTGCCGAGTGGGCTTTAGAGGCAACGAGTTTGATCAACTTGCCAAGTGCCACAAAGAAACAGTTGAGCAGATTGTCTATCCCTCACACTGATCTGAAACCCAAAGCCCATGCTTACGTCAAAGACCTCTGGCAAGAGGAGTGGAACTCGCTGACGGATAGCGAACGGTTCCAAATCCGTCCAAACCTGAAAGTGTTTTTTTACCATGTTCCAGGGGCGGCCGTAAGGAAGTCTTGTGCCATTTACATACAGGCCACCTTTTTTTTTTACACCCATTCTTGTCTTTTAAAAGGTGAAGAAGCTCCGTGGTGCATTCCATGTCATGTACCACTCACAGGGAAACATGTTCTTTTAAAGTGTTTGGACTTGTATGATATGAGACATCAATACTTTACCGCAGACTCTATGAAGCCTTCTTCAGAGATGTCCTACCTGATGTGATCTTTGAATTTCTGAAAGAGATCAACATATTTCTCCTGATTTAGTTGATCTGGCTCTCTCTCTCTCTCTCTCTCTCTCTCTCTCTCTCTCTCTCTCTCTCTCTCTCTCTCTCTCTCTCTCTCTCTCTCTCTCTCTCATTTAAGATTTTACGGAAGAAAGATTTTTTGAACGAAATTTCTGGTGTGTTTTAGGTTATTTTAAAGGGTTATGTGAATGAGGGGTTTTTGTTTTGTATTTGTTTTGTTTAATGACTTGTGGGTTGACTTCCAACACGGTGACAGCCTTGATATGGCTCTCTCTCTCTCTCTCTCTCTCTCTCTCTCTCTGTCGGTCCACTGATTCTGCTGCCCACCCTACAGGTGATAACCAATCACCCTGTGTTATTTGTTGACTACAGGCCATGCATGCACGCAGCATGGTTTCCCGTGACTAGGTGGGCTAATGAATAACAGGGTAGACAAGACTTGAAAATCCCTCCTTTGTCAGAAAGTTTGTCTAAGTGATCTCTGCTTTCCGTCGACATACTCATTTCACAAGTAGGCTCACGTGAAACCATCAGGAACTTGGGCACAGTTCCTGACATAAATTCGCCTTTTCCTTGATAGTGTGGTCATTGACGGTTATTGTTTCGTACATTGATAGGAGACGGGGTGAAACGATTAGATGTACTATACGAACAATTCAAACAAATATTCACTCACATTCCAACGAGATTAGTCTGTTCAATTTCCGCAGAGAAGAGCAGCGCCTATAAATGAATATCTGACTAAATATCGAACAAACGCTGGCACATATAAACCTGTCTTGTCAAATATCTCGCAGTAAGAATATAGCTTTTGTAGTCAATCAAACCCGTTAATCAGCAGGCAGTCAGCAAATTAAACAACCATGCTTCTTTCCACCAACAAGTGTTGAACGGCCATACTTTTGTTTCCACAAACAAGTACCAAACGGCCCTAGTTGTTTCCGCAAACAAGTAAAATGGGCATAGTTGTTTCCACAAACATATATCAAACCGCCTTATTTATTTCCACAAGCCACCTGTTCACAAAATTCCACACTGGCGAGTCTTCAGGGTGCCCGTGCGGTACAGCTCCAATGACAGTGGAACACCTCCTGCAGGACTGCCCCACACATTAAAAAAAGCCAAGACCAGAGACCTGGCTTGCCGACATATCGATGGGGGAGAAGCTCTATGGGTCTGTGGAGGGCCTCCGCCGTACAGCAGCCGTAGGCAGTGCCCCTGCGGTTCTTATCTGTGTTTACGAAGAAGACGTTTCCATAAGCAAGTATGAAACAGCCGTACTTGTTTTCCGCAAGCAAGTATCAAACAGCCATACTTGTTTCCGCAAGCAAGCACTAAACAGCCATACTTGTTTCCAGAGACGAAGTACCAAACAGCC
>JADBJO010006058.1:82500-100000 GCA_016801955.1 Conus betulinus
CTCTGGTGTGAAGAATGATTTCCATTTCTGACCCTGTTATGTCTGTGTGTTTATTAGCAAATTTCAGAGCTTTAGTGAGTAGCTCTTTCATCTATGGATGGGTAGAAGTCTACTATGTCGAATGTGATGAATACTGTGTTTCTTCTGTTTGTTAAGATTTTTGAACCATTGGATAACTTCATATGTGTTCTTCCAGAGGTTGTATTCAGTGTTTGATTTTTTTTTATATTTTTTATGGCTTTTTTCTAGATTTTCTTACTTATTTTGCCCAGTTCAGATTTAGATGGGTTTATTTAGTCTACATGTTGGGTTGTTGTGGAAATTGGGTTTATGGTCTTTAAGGGTTATGAAGGCTTCTTTTATTATTGCTGTTGTTTCCACCCTGTCACCTAGATCCATGTGGTGTACAAGTTCTTTTTCTTTTTTTTCGGATGTTGTTGTGTGTATGGTTTTATCAGCTTTTTTGTAGTTTTTCTGAATTTTTTTATCAAGAAGTTGTGTGAGTACTCGTTTGGTTCCATTTTGTAGTAATTACTGGTTTTGTCAGCCTTCACGAATATTTTTTTTGTCATTTTTGTATTTGTTTTATTTCATTTTTAATGATGTTTGGAAATCGTTGTTTGATTTTTTGAATTCTATATTGGCTATCATTTCTTTTCATTTTTATCCTCAAAAGATTTCATTTCATCTATGGCCGGTGGAGATCGCCATGATTTGAAGCCATGTGTTTTTGTCCTCTTTTTTTTGCATTCGGGTTCAGGAAGAAAAACGCTTTCCATCTCATGTTTCGTACGAATTTTTCAGTTTGCTCTATTAATCTTTTTTTAAGTAGAATTGCGGGTTGGAGAATGGTATATTTTTTGTTGATTGTCTAAAATTGATTTCCTCCATTTTAAAATTCATCAGGCCACAGTGCTCAACGTGAGGAGCTATTATCAAAAATACCACTAAAATGCCTAATAAAATTCTTAAAGTGCTCAACCCCTGGGGAGCAACATCTATTTAAAAATAGGATGGTAAAATGAAGTTTTAAAATCAACAGGTCTGTTTCGAGCGCTCGCTCTCCTCAGGATGGTTTTTGGGTCGCCTACTGCCGGTGTTATATGGCCCAATGTGTCGCTGTTTGCACGTGCGGATTGGCTGCATGTGTTGTTCGGTTTTCAGGTTGTTTACAGTTCAGGGTGCGTTTTGCTGACAACGATTTCCATTTGTGCCTGCAGTTGTTTACTATTTCTACTTTAGTATTTAGAGTTGCTAAGTATGGTTTGCATAGTATTAACCATTTTTCTGTTGAACATAGGTCGCATCTTTTTGAAATGTTATTGTATGGTGATGCCCTTTTTATGATTTTCCAGGATATGAATTGTCCAAAATATTCAACAAGAACACCATCAAACTATCATATTCATGCATGCCTAACCTTAAAAATATAATTGATTCATCCAACAAAATGAAAAGCAACACAGCAAAGAAGGGTGAAGAAAGGAAATCCTGCAATTGTACTAAAAAAGAACAGTGTCCCTTAAGCAACAAATGCCTCTATAACAAACATTGTATACCAAGCCACTGTGACATCAGAAAATGAAAAAGAAACATACATAGGGATCACTGAAAATCACTTCAAAACCAGATACGCAAACCATAAACAGTCATTCAACAACGAAAAATACAAAAACCAAACAGAACTGAGCAAATATATTTGGAGACTTTAAGACAAAAAAAAAAAAAAAAAACTATAACATATCCTGGAAAATCATAAAAAGGGCATCACCATACAATAACATTTCAAAAAGATGCAACCTATGTTCAACAGAAAAATGGTTAATACTATGCAAACCATACTTAGCAACTCTAAATACTAAAGTAGAAATAGTAAACAACTGCAGGCACAAATGGAAATCGTTGTCAGCAAACGCACCCTGAACTGTAAACAACCTGAAAACCGAACAACACGTGCAGCCAATCCGCACGTGCAAACAGCGACATCGGGCCATATAACACCGGCAGTAGGCGACCCAAAACATATATATATATATATATATATATTGCACACTAGCCTTATTCTGGGATAGTATTCTTCTTAAAACTGAAAAGGCAGAGGAGTTAAGTTACCACTTTCCGCCGCAGTCACTGAGGAGAAACAATTAGGTTTCGAAATACCAGTATCTGACCAGGAGTTATATGTTAATGAGTTTCCTCCCCATTGGAGAGTGTCTCCTCCTTGGAGACTGTAAGCTTGCTGAAGACTGATTTGAGAAGCATTTATTATTCCCCACTCACCCTCTCAAGCACATACTGTTAGTTAGGCAAAATTAACTGCCATTGCAGATATGAATGCTTATCTCCCCTTATTTCTTCACTCTAAGACATAAGAGCAAGTTTTGTTTTATAATTGAGTATTTCTTGTAGTCTTTGCAACACCAAGCTGCTCTGTAAGTTGCTGGAATGGTGCTCGGTTACTTATTCTTGGAATTTGTTAATCAATTACATATATATGTATGTATATATATACACACACTCATTTTAAAAAAATCATTAATCAGTCACTGATGGGTGATGATCAAGTGAGATCAACAGTACAATAGGAAGGTCTTCTACGTTCACTTAGGCAGGAATCCTGGGGGTACTGGCAAAGGCTGCTGTATGGTGAAGGCCCTCCAGTGGTCAGTAAAGTTTTGTACTCATTGGTGTGTTGGCAGGCTAGGTTTCTACTTTCGGTGTTGTTGGGAATGTTCTGCTGTCACTGGGGCTGCATGGATAAATTGAAGACTCACCAGTGTAGAATATTGTGGAGATGTGATGTCACAGTCTGGAGTGCCCTGTTCTCAGTCTCACAATGATGGTCTTCTTCTTCGTTTACTCAGGTAGGAATCCTGGAGGTACTGACGGAGGCTGCTGTATGGTGAAGACCCTCCAGTGGTCAGTAAGGTTTTGCACTCACTGGTGAGTTGGCAGGCTAGTTTTTAGCTGGGAATGTTAACTGTGGTGGCTGTAGTGTGTGTGTGTGTGTGTGTGTGCTGTGTGTGTGTGTGTGTGTGTGTGTGTGTGTGTGTGTGTGTGTGTGAATATGTGTGACACTTTCACAATTAGTCTCTTTAAGATCATAACTCACCCAGAATACTGTTTACATCTCCCCCCCCCCCCTCCTTTGTGTGTGTGTGTGTGTGTGTGTGTGTGTGTGTGTGTGTGTGTGTGTAACACATGATACCCTGTTTCTCATTGAGCATTACTATCTTTTCTCAATCAACATCAGCATATTAATGACAACATTATTTCACCTGTTACAATGAACATCATCCCACAGCATTGTTTACTTTTTCAACAACACTATTTGTATGAACCTCCCAAACTTTCCACACCCACCCACCCCACTTCATAGTGGATGCAGAGATATGAGTTCTCCTCCTCTTGCCCCCCCCCCCCCCCACATACATATCACCCTCCCTATCCATCCCCCCCCCCCCTTTTTTTTTTTCCCCCCCACCCCCCCCCCCCCCCCCCCCCCCCCCCAAAAAAAAAAAAATTATACCTTATCACCCATTAATCTTCCAGCCCCTTCCCTCCCTTATTAACATTACCCACACACTTTCACAGCTAGCCCACACATAACTACTACCACCTCCTTCATCACCCAGCGAAATCATTTATCTATTTTATTCACTTAATTTTTTTTTTCTTAATTACAGTTATTCTCATTTTATTCATCTACTTACTTATTATAATTACTAGCACTATCATTATTATCATTACTATCCCTCTTAGCATAATCATCAATCCATCTTAACCACAACCGTCGCATATATCACGCCACCCCACTAAACTAACTACACAACCTCATCGCCTCACTCTTCCCCTTCCTTCCCCACCCCCTCCTTCTTTTCCTCTCCCATAATCCCCTCTGTCGTTTCATCTGGCGGCCATTCTTCCCACCACATGGACAACAGATAAGTCTCTCTTCGTTCTTTGTTTGTACTGACCTAAATGTTAATGTGATCTGTTTGGGTTTTTTTTGTTTGTTTGTTTGTTTGTTTTTGCCTTAAGAAGACCCAAGAGGTGAAAATGCATCGTGTCTTGTCCTGTGCTTTGTTTGTCAATGTCCTTCGCGGTAATTAACCCCCTCTCTTTCTAAATTTTGCTTCGTTCTCCGCCATCAGTTACTCCATTTTGAAACTTTACACTTTCTGTTAGAAATGAAAACATATATGAGACACTTTCTTAAGGCAAAGCTGCATCATTTACTATGACATTTTGACGCTTAAATACGGCGATCTTTTTTTCATTCTGCAGCAAAAAGCATCGCTATGAAATATTGTTGCTGCGACCTTATTCCATAGAAAACGATAACTCTGGCATCAACATTTTGCGTTATAAAAAGTCGCAACGACACATTTTTGTGTGTGGAAAATTGTTGCAAGCAATAGTATTCAAGGACTGCAACATTTTATGGTGTGCTGTCGCAAAACACTGTCGCAAAATGAGCTTTGACAGTACTTTGTGGACAGCAGCAGCCATGCTTCATAGGACAACTTCCTTGAAAATGGTGTCGTGCGACTAATATTGTCAGGATATAATGTTGCTGCGACAGTATTTCATGGGAAATACTGTTCCTGCGACACGATCCCATGGCGACAGTATCATGTACGACACCGGCACCGCGTGCTGCTGGCGACAGGAGGCCGGGCTGCTGCCACAGACCTGCCTGTCTGGCACTGAAAAATGACTCTGAGAGCGGCGGGTTGGGCTGGCTAGCTGTTAGTAACTACTCTCGGTCAGGTCGGCCATGGTGGGGTTTGGCGTGTGTCCAGCCTTGGCGTCCATTCTCAGCAGTATAGCCTAACCCCATTTTTTGGTTTTAGCGTCTTTTTTTCTTTGCTTGTTTCTTTGTTTTTCACGTCTTGTCTAGTTTTTATTGCTCTCTCTCCCCTCCCTCCCTCTCTCTCTCTCTCTCTCTCTCTCGTGCAGTAGACGTGCATGGTAGCGACGTTCAGAGGCAATCTTTCTCTCTGTCTCTGTCTCTCTCTCTCTTTGTGTCGCTCCTCCCTCTCTCTCTTTATCTGTCTCTGCCTCTCTCCCTCTCTCTCTTTATCTGACTCTCTGTCTGTCTCTCTTTGTCTGTGTCTCTCGCTGTCTCTATCTGTAGGTCTGTCAGTCTTTCTGTCTGTCTCTGTCTCTGTCTCTCTCTGGCTAAAAAAAAAAAAAAGCAAGAACCAACAGACAGGGACTGTGATCACCGGAAATGAGGTAGTGATCAAAGGCAGAAGGGAAAGCGAAGAAATAAACAAATGCAAAGCATATACACGTACTCCCAGTTTATCTTGAATATGCGTTAAAAAACAAAAAAACAAAAAAACAAACAACAAAAACCCTCACAGTGAAACATGCGTCATAAAAAAAAAAGATACCCGTCACAATCAAACATGCGTCATAATGTATTTTGTCACTGATATAAGAAAATGGCGAAGTGCTTTCAAAGATATTCCATCAAGAAGAAAAAAACCGTTCTGGGCCGTCATTGCCGTTAGTAACGGCTATTGTGGTAAAATAAAACATCGGGCATCATCCGTGACCTATAATGAACATACCTACAAATTTTCAGAAAGATCGGACCGGAAGTTTTGTCTCGAGCGAGTAGAACACATTTTGACCACGGACAGGCAGGCAGACACACAGATTGACAGACACACATACTGCATTGTAAAGTACTCCCTGTTCTATAAGAACTGGCGTACAAAAAGGACCTGGCAGCTGGTGGGAATACACCCCCCCCCCCCCCCCCACCCCCCCCCCCCCCCCCCCCCCCCCCCAAAAAAAAAAAAAAAAAAAAAAAAGAAAAAAAAAAAAAGAAAGTCTCAGCTGGAATCTCTTTGAATCAGCTTCAGCCTCGGATATAGGCTTACATAAGACCTCCTACCATGGAGGAGAAAACTGGGTAAGATCGGGTGGAAATCAGATGAACCAACTCGCCCACCCTGTTAAGGCAGCCAGCAAACAGTGGAACAAGGCTGGTTTATGCAGAGCAGCGCTAACTCGGGGAAGGTACCCGTGGCAATGCAACCCCAGAAGCTTCAGCACTTATGTGACGTTCTATACACGGCAGAAGGCCAGAACTCATGGTCTAGAGTATAACCCTCCCTCCAACGGCCTCGTTTTCATGCAACGGCCTCGTTTTCATTCAACGGCCTCGTTTACATTCAACGGCCTCCTTTTCCGGCCTTGTTTTCATTCATTCAACGGCGTCGTTTTCGTTCAACGCCCATCTTGGGCCGAATTTGAGAAGACAAGTGATTTCTTGTTCTTTGTTTTCGTTGTCCTGAATATTGTTCATCTTGCCCGCACAAGACCGAAGAGGTCGAAACACGTTGTGTTCTGTCTTGTAATTTGTTTGTCCATGTCAACTGGCGGATTTACTTTGAATTCCTTTTAAAATTTGTGTGGTTTGGGTTTAGTCAAGGTGTGGGAAAAACGACGAGCGCGTTAATGTTGTAAATGTCATCAATTTTGTCTAATCGTGGTAAAAGTTCTTGTTTGTGCTTGTACAAAGTCGAAATATTTCCTTTGTTACTGAACAATGTATGTTTCTTTTTGACGTAAATACTTTTTTTTTACGTCAGCGCCAGCGATCTCAATGCTAGCTTGAAATGGTGAGTTGAATGAGAGTTATGCGAAGACAGTTTTAGCTCATTAACTGGAATTGGTTGATGAAATTGAAAGAATACCTAAACATAATGCCGTCAATGACGTCTGCATCAGTCTGATTTTCAATGGTTGGATCGGTTGTGATGTTGGTGTTAGTCAATGCACGCGTAAGATTTTCGTAAGGAACAACAGTCTAGTAACACACTGGTTGAAATGTGTGTGTGTGTGTGTGTGTGTGTGTGTGTGTGTGAGAGAGAGAGAGAGAGAGAGAGAGAGAGAGAGAGAGAGAGAGAGAGAGAGAGAGAGACGAACAATGCACAGTAGCTGGGAGGTCTGCCAACTGATAAGCAGACATATTTATACAAACTGACAGGGGCACGGGGTCACTGACACACAACGACCTCAATACCTTAACACACCACACACACACACACACACACACGCGCGCGCGCGCGCGCGCGCGCGCGCGGTTCTCTCTCTCGAACAAAATGTATCAAGTCTCTCTCTCTTCCTCTCTTATTCTCCCTTTCTTTCGTACACACACACACACACACACTCTCTCTCTCTCTCTCACTCACAGAGAGAGAGAGAGAGAGAGAGAGAGAGAGAGAGAGGTGGAGGTGGGGCACAGAATGAGAGACAGGTGCTTGTACAGAGATGGAACAGGGCAGAATGAAGCACGAGGTGTGCGGAGTCGACGGAGTAGAGAAGGATATGCGCACGCGAGAGAGAGAGAACGAACGAACGAACGAACGAAATTTATTGCTAGTAAGCTGTACAGCCCATTTAGCAAATCGACGCGATGCACATTGACAAAATGCGACAATTTCATTGACATGGACACCCTAGCAATGCTTTTGTTTTCCACATTACATGACGAAGTCGTGAACGACAAAATATCTCTGATACGTGTGCATAATCAGGTCAGTGGAGGGCAGTCATCCCAGGCAAAACTGGGTCATGCCGAAGAGCACGTGCAACCGCCGCAGCAGAGCGCATGCTTGAGTCTCTGCGTGTTGTGTGTTGCTGGCACGTCTACCTTTCCGCAGGTGTGATAATTTGATTCGTTCTTCCGATGACATGTTTCTGTGTTCCTGCTTCACGTACCAAAACACACAGTCGTCTTCTGAACACGGATCACAGGAATACTCTACAACAATCTCATCCGACTGGCACACATCAACACACCCACACCATCTGCCTGATGAAGCACGATCTTTCTGAATGCCAAGTTTCTGTTCTTGTCTCTCAACCGTCTCTGTACCCCTCTGTCAGTCAAGGTGGCAACATAATATTTCACCACTGCCGCATCACAGCCTGCCACTGTTCTGTCTGTTGAATGCTCAAGGCCTGTGTCGATGACAGAGTGCTGGATTTCCTGACTAATGGTGTCACGCTCAGACCGACAAGGGCACAAAGGTTGAAGATCGTCTTGAACACCCGATGTGTCAGATTCGCTGTTGATGTGTGCAGGCTTGATGTGTTGTTCAGTGGCATCCATTGTGGGGCATTGTGTACTGCTATCTTCCAATTCTGTGTCGAAAAAAAAGCCAGTTCATTCGCTTCACAAGTGTTTTCGTTATCAGCACCAACCTGTCAAGTCGTCTTTTTTTGCTGCTTTGCTCTTTTTTGATCACGTCGAACCTGGCTGGGCGGCTTCTTTCTACAATATTGAACTCGCGTTTCCCGGTTCAAGACAGGATCCGCCATTGTTTTGACAGGGACGGCTGGCTTCAGTCGCAGGACGACGACGGTGTTGCTGCCTTCACCTGCAATTTTCCAGTTTGACACTGCGTTGTCGGTCAGCAGGGCGTTAAGGGCTGTCTCCACAGTCGCTGGAAGTCCAGTAACTGGCATTTTCACAGAAGAATCGAAAACACTTTTAGCAGCTTAGACAAATGGCGCCCTGTCGCTTCGTGTCAAACCACGTGACCCCCCGACAGAGAGAGAGAGAGAGAGAGAGAGAGAGAGAGAGAGAGAGACAGACAGAGAGAGAGAGAGACAGAGAGAGACAGACAGACAGACAGACAGAGAGAGAGAGAGAGAGACACACACACACACACACACACACACACACACACACACACACACAGAGAGAGAGAGAGAGAGAGAGAGAGAGAGAGAAGATAATTTTATTCATGATTAGGCCATTGCCCCACATAAAGGGGTGCTAGCAAATACAATCACAAAAGCACCTAAGGATACACACAGACATAACCGGTGCTAGCAAATACAATCACAAAAGCACCTAAGGATACACACAGACATAACCAATATATGTTCATAAACTATTCTAAGATAACATAGGAGACCGCAGCTTGAACGCTAAATAGAGATGAACCGACAAATTTCTTACTGTTTGTTCACAAGTACACGCCAAACGAAGTGCTAATCTGAAGTGATTTGGACTTTCTGATACTTCAAAGGTATATACTGAGCTCTTGATTTTTGCGGGACTGGACAACAGAACACAAAATGAACTCCACATTATATCTCCTCTCTGCAGAGTTGGTATAATAAATCGGCATCGCTATGGAGTCGGGTGACGATAATAGTGCACTGCAATTTCACAAATACCGAGTCTGAATCTAGAAGTTATACATATTTTAAAATGCCCGTCCAGCTTCAGCAATAAAGTTTACATCAAGCACAGCGCAAAGGGATCTTTAAACGTTAAATCTTTCGCTATTACTCACATGATAAATCCACTCTTGAGAGAGAGAGAGAGAGAGAGAGAGGGTGGGGGGTGGGGATGGGGGGTGGCGGCTAGAAAGTAAGTGCAACCAAGAAATCTCCACTCTCCACGCTTGAATAATTTCAACGCATGACATGCGGCTTAGACGAGGGCAGAGACTTCACACAATGCAAGGCGCTGCAACGGTAGAAGAAGCAGAGCCACGATTGGAGGAGATACAGGTGGGGAATAGAGTCTTTGCACGAGAAATCTACTTCTGATGATAAGAAGACACGCTAGCATTAACAGTTAAGTCTGATAACTGATGTTCCTAACTAACCTATTTGCTTCTTGTGTCAAGTGCCTCTGTGACTTCATCTGCTGGTGCCAGTTTGGGATAAAATCTTTGGTAGAACTTAGTAAGTCATCTTCACATGCCTGCTACCTTTGTCGATTGAATTTTCAGAGTAGGATTAACTGCCAGCCTGCGTTTTGAACGGTAATGATGGTTTTTAAAAACAAAAAGTGCGAGAGAAAATTTTTGCTGGTCTACTTCTATGGGGAGCTTTTTTTTTAAGTGCGAGAGGGAATGGGAGCGCTTTTTAGCCTCAAAAGGGAGTTAATAGTCTTCATAGGAAGACCTTGAGTTATACACTCCATAGAAGTAAATTTGTGGTTTCACTCTTTTTTTTTTTTGTCTGGAATATAATTTTGGGGGGGGGGGGGGGGGGGCGTTAAATTGTCAAGTCACATCGGTGGGGGAGAGGAGAGAGAGAGAGAGAGAGAGAGAGAGAGAGAGAGCAGAGCAGTGTGTGTGTGTGGTGTGTGTGTGTGTGTGTGTGTGCGTGTGTGCGCGCGCGTGTGTGTGTGTGCGTGTGTTTTGTGTGCTTTGTGTGTGTGCGCGCACGCGCGCGCGCGTGTGTGTGCGTGATACGGCACACTGTGCTCAGAATGTCGGCTAACAAGCATACACGGAGGGCCTTACATGACAGGTGCGAACAGGGGAGTAACTGCATACCACTCATTCCCTCTTTCCACCCCCCCCCCCCCCCCCCCCCCCCGTCCCTCCCCCACTTCCCCCATTCCCCACACCTTACCCCCTCTCACCCCCACGTCCCCCGGCCTCTCCCACCCCCTCAGGCACACACTGTTGCTCAGAGGGACTGCCACAATATTTATCGACGCATTTAGATCGAGTTGTGCTGGCTCGTACACTTTCTGCACGCCGATAGACCGACAGCTGTTCACGTCATTTCGAAAAATCTATCAGACCTTTACGCTGGAGGCAATTTGAGCAGTGTAAAAGAAACAAATCAAAAAATTATAAAGGTGTCGACATTTCTGAATGGGAACAGGACATTAGAATATTTTGAAGGGTGGGGAATACGAATACGAATAATTCATTGTTTCGAGCTTTTCAGCTCATTCACAAGATGATGGTATTGGGGAAAGGGGAGTTAACTGGAGTAACTGACCGAAATGAACATGTATACGAAACAAGATATTAAAGATCTTCGCGACAAAGGAAACCATGTCAATGACGTATGTCAAAGTTTCGAACAAACTTCACGGCAAGGGTTGTGCAGTCACAGTGAGAACAGATGTATATCATCCTGTTAACTGTCAGGTCATATCCAGATCAGGATTTCTGTTCTGACCCCGCTGGTTGTGGAGGCGGTCTTCTGTTTTAAGACTACTAGTAATCTTGGCCAGCATTTTTGTATTATTTGCTATGCATATCAATATTTCATTAAATTCAGTGTTTTGTCTGTCACTGTCTTGAAACGTCGTTTCATAGCAGGTTGAGTTTTTCACCGACATGGAATGTTCGTTGCCAGAAGAATAGAGTACACTATCAGTACGTTCCCTGCTTTCACCAGCATCAAAATCCCCACCACTGCCAGTGGCACAGGCATTTTCTACGTACTTTCATCGGCCTCAAAAATCCCACAACTGGCACTGGCACACAGGCATTTTCTACACACTTTCACCAGCATCAAAATCCCCACCACTGCCAATGGCACAGGCATTTTCTACGTACTTTCATCGGCCTCAAAATCCCCCCACAACTGGCACTGGCACAGGCATTTTCTACACACTTTCACTAGCATCAAAATCCCCACCACTGCCAATGGCACAGGCATTTTCTACGTACTTTCACACCAGTGTCAAAATCCCCACCACTGCCAATGGCACAGGCATTTCCCACACACTCACCAGCATCAAAAATCCCCACCAGCATCAAAATCCCAACCACTGCCAATGGCACAGTCATTTTCCACCACCAGCTCATCGTCAGGATGACTTGCTATTGGTTGTGTACATGTGTCAGGCTGTGTGTTTGTTGACTGACTTTTTTTTCCACGCAGACGTGCACATTCTGCCTCTCTGCAATCACCAGCACTGCTATTCCCTAAAAGTGTCCACTGCAGTCGTGTTTTTCCACGTTGTAAAACAGCCTAGGAGGAGTCGGAAGAAAGAGAGCGGAGGGGGGAGGAAGAACAACTCGCCCTTTACCTGTAGAAGTCCTGTGCCCCTCGGCTCTCCTCCTGTCTCTGTTCACTGTAGAAGTCCTGTGCCCCTCGGCTGTCCTGTCTCTGTTCACTGTAGAAGTCCTGTGCCCCTCGGCTGTCCTGTCTCTGTTCACTGTAGAAGTCCTGTGCCCCTCGGCTGTCCTGTCTCTGTTCACTGTAGAAGTCCTGTGCCCCTCGGCTCTCCTGTCTCTGTTCACTGTAGAAGTCCTGTGCCCCTCGGCTCTCCTCCTGTCTCTGTTCACTTGGGACGGACACTTTCGTCGATAAACAACTATGTCACGGTGACTGGGCTGTGATGTTTGGCGGGCTTGAGTCAGGCGAAGAACCACCACCGTGTGATTGCCTTTACCTTCGATGTTGAAGGAAGCTAGGGACTATGTCGTTCAGCGGAGTAGTGAGGGCACTTTCTAAAGTGGAAAGGGAGACCGTTTGCTGGCATACTGGAGACAGCTATTTTGTCGCAAATGTTTTGTCCGCTTTGAGAAATCCGTCCTGCTGACAGTCAAGCAGGGGCAACCCACCTGAAGGGTGGGGGATATTTTGAAAGGTTATGGGTGGGGGTTATTTTGAAAGGTTGTGTGGGGGGGATATTTTGAAAGATTGTTTATTTTGTTTCCGAACGTAGATGGCATTTGGAAGTTTTGAAAGTTAGAGGGTATTTGTTGATTTTGAAAGTTAGAGGGCATTTGTTTATTTGAAAGGGAGAGAATATTTCGATATTTTGAAAGGTAAACAGTATTTTGGAAAGGAGAGATAATCTGAATATTTCGAACGTGGGTGATTTTTATTCTTTCTTTTTAAGGGGAGGATGCTTTAAAACAGAAGGGTGTTTTTAGAGGTACAGGGTGTTGTATCCGTAGATTTTATTACCGCGCTGTACTAAGATGCAGACGATACAAGGGATGTTACTCCAATACACAGCCTCGTTCGGACTACTTCTGTACTGGGGAAGACCGCCAACTGGAAAGCTGCATCAGGCATTTCAGGCCTTACCACTCACCCGCGACCCTATCTTTGTGCCAGCTGGAATGCCCCGAATAGTCCCCCTCTCCTTTGATGTTAGTCTGTCTGCTTGGAACCACCTGGCTTGTGCCGTGATGGCCATAAGAAAGAAAATGAGGAGAATTAACTTTTAGACACAATGAAAATTCTCAAAACAATCTAATGCGCCAGTCTATAGATACTCGACTTCTTAAGCAAGGTCTTGGCCTATCAATATTTGGTGTGCAGCCTGACATTCTCAAGGACATTGCGCTATTAGCAGTTGTTTTGACACGTAGCCTACTGTGTGGAGAGGGAAAAAACTGCGTTCATCACGAGAGCCGGCCATGAAGGCTATCAGATTGATGAATTTCCATGACGATGAGGACACTGATGATGATGATGCCATGCCTATATGGCAACCTGCACTGTGCGCTGCCGTTCATGATTTTTCTTTGCCTCAACCAGGCCCGAGAGTTACACGCTCCTGCGGGTGTTCGTCAATTTGATCAGCAAAGCTCAGAGATGTGTATGAAACTCGAATGTGAAGATTATGCCTTGATTAGAAGAGACAAGACTGCATCTTATGTTCCCATTCATAATATTTCCCAGTTTCAAACAGGCTCGAGAGTTACATATCCCTGCGGGTGTTCGTCAATGCGATGGACAAAGCTCGGAGATGTGTCCTTTACGAGGATGAAACTTGGTTGCAAGTTTCGCATCAGAGCATACTTAATTTTTGGAAAAAGCCACTGAAGCCGAACAATCCCCAAAACAAATGTCTCCGAAGGGACTGGAACCGACGGCCTACCGTCCTACAGCCCGCGGCTTTAACCACCGGACCCCGTCAGCTGGTGCACCTGAGTTCTTGATGAAGGCAACATTGTGGCCGTGAACACAACTCGCCACAGAGGGCGACGTGTACCACATTGTGGTGGCCACGTGACAGTGAGGCACCGAGCAAACTGCTGATTATATTCAAAGAAGAAACGATTCACACACACACACACACACACACACACACACACAGAAAAAAAAGTAAAAAAAAAAAAAAAAAAAAAAAAAAAAAAAGAGGCCGACAACAGATTTACCTTTGGAATTGGGTGACCGTTGCCGTAAACTCAAAGGCTGTTGAAAAAAAAAAAATCGCGTTTTAAAATTGACAAAATAACAACAACAACAACAACAACAACAACAACAGCAAAAGAGAAGAAATAGAAAAAGCGACTTTCAACAACTTCTGATCGGAAGATCTATCAGTAATTAGTGTACTCCTAAATTGCTGTCACCTGCGCACATTTTGCGCGTGTACAAATGAACTTTTATACAGTGGATGCGTTTATGTATGTGACAGTGTGTGTGTGTGAGTGTGTGTGTGTGTGTGTGTGTGTGTGTGTGTGTGTGTGTGTGTGTGCGTGCGTGCGTGCGTGCGTGCGTGCGTGCGTGTGCGCGAGTGTGTGTTGTGTGTGTGTGTGTGTGTGTGTAGGGGGATGGGCTAGGGGTGGGGTTGGATAGGTGAGCGAGCGCATGCATATGATTACGCCTCACAAACACGGAACTCTGTGTGTGTGTGTGTGTGTGTGTGTGTGTGTGTGTGTGTGTGGTGTTGTGTGTGTGTGTGTGTGCGTGCTGCATATATTTCAGATATTGATTTGTGAACATTTGTAAGGCGTCCAGAGGTCTGCGTTATATATATATATATATATATATATATATATATATATATATATATATATATATATATATATAGAGATATAGAGAGAGAGAGAGAGAGAGAGAGACAGACAGACAGACAGAGAGTGACGGGGGATGGGGTGGGGGGGGGAGTCAGTGAGAATACACAATGTAAAAACCGTAGCTGTTTCATGATGCGTGTAGTTAGTTACCTTTTCCTCGAAAAACGAGTTGCCAGCACTTGCTCCAATGTTCTACCAGAAAGTGACATCATGTGCTGAACAGTTAGACCCAATCTTGTCCTTCCTTTCTTTCTTTCTTTGTATCTCCTTTTTCTTTCTGTCTTTCTTTTTTTCTTTTTTCCTATCTTTTCCTTTTTTTTTTTATCATGAGCCTTAATTCAGTGATAAGCAAACAGAGGGTCTCAGGACCTTATCTTTTCGTGTACCTTTTTTTTTTTTTTTTTTGTTTTTTTTTTTTTTGTTGGTATTCTCGTTTCTTAAAAAACTGGCTCTTAAGTAGGTATCTTTTTCCCCCTGGGCGTGACAGTGACAAAGCCTACCACAGAACACCCTATTGTTTGAACCTCAACCCAGATCCAAACAAAGAAACACAGTCTGAACGAAAATCCCAAAAACGGGGCTGGAATTCAAAGAAAAAAAATGGGATTTTAGCTAGAGATATGACTGAAATCTAAATGTGCATGTGGAAAGAACATGAACATGTCTACGGCAAAAAAAAAAAAAAAAAAAAAAAAAAAAAGAAAATTGTCCATTGGGGTTAAATTGAATAATAACAATTACAAAAAGTTTGGGTTTTTTTTTCACCTGTTGATTACACACTGCAAGCTGTGTGACAATGTCAGCAACAGGTGCGATGAGATGACGTCAGAACCAATCGCCAGCATTGTGGCAGAATTCACTGTAGCCCGACACAGGTTCTTTTCTCTCTCTCTCTCTCTCTCTCTCTCTCTCTCTCTCTCTCTCTCTCTCTCTCTCTCTCTCTCTCTCTCTCTCTGGGTGTGTGTGTGTGTGTGTGTGTGTGTGTGTGTGTGTGTGTTTTGGCGTACGCAGGCTGATACTCCTGTGGACACACCCTGTGTAAACAGGGAAGTATTAATCCCATCTACCCAACAAAGGGCGTGGAGTTTTGTGTGTATGACCGTTTATTTATCCCGCCATTAAGGCACCCATACTCCAACTTCTCGGAAGGTGCATGCTATGTGTAACGTGTCATCCGTACCAACGGCCAAACTGGCCTTCTCTTCCGAAAGTTGGTGATGGGATTTGACGTGTGTGCAAGATGTTATGCGTGCGTTCACACACGGAGCCTCGGTTTATGGTCTCATTCGAAGGACTGTATGGGAAATGGAGTCAGAACCAATGTTAACTCCGAGGGAAAAGTCCCCCTGTACCGAAACGGCCCGGCGGAGATTCGAACCCGAATGCGGACCAGATTACGAATCCGGTGCTCTACCACTGGGCTATTCCGTCCCCATCCCCTCCCCCCCCCCCCCCCCCCCCCCCCCCCCCCCCCCCCCCACTCCTCCCCGGACACAGGTTAACACATGTAAATGAAAGAGACAGAGATTGAAAAACAAAATGACACAAACAAGATGTATGTTGTCTGTAAAGGCCTCAGAGTCAGAACAGATTTTGATCTGATAATGTGTCGCTGCAGCGTATCATTTGCACAATGATGCAAAAGGTTTTCTAGTGTGCATTTCGCGTACGCCAAAAATACTTTGCACATGCAGAAAACACTCTGTACACACGCAAGAAGATGCCTTGACGATATGTATCCCACATTTCTGGCGCATAGTAAACTGTTTCATGTAAGCCACTCATGGTTTTCCAAACATTACGTCGTTTACATACGACCTGTATCATGTCCTAATGTCACGTGGAAGTTAAGACATGTTACACAAGTATTCAGGTGATTTAGATATACCTATATATCCCAAATTATCGAAAGACATTCATTAACATGAAAATGTCGGCTACTCTACACCCACGTACACATTTAGAGACCGAACTTTTTTTTTTTTTTTTTTTTTTTGCGTACGTGAAAATTATTCGAGAGAGTATTTTGTCTAGCTAAGTACGCGTCATGAAAGTACGATCAGCGTGGCAAAAAAAAAAAAAAAAAAAAAAAAATAGTATATCTGGTCTACGCAAAAAGTACTCCAAGTAGCCTAGTTTTTGCACTCGCAGAAAGTTTACTGAGTACTTTTAGTGTTAGAGTACAAAGGGCAAGCTAAACCGCCATTATTCACAGCCAATCTCCCCCCCCCTCATACGCACCCTAAATAGCAATTTCCAGTAATTGGAGGACGGAACGACCTCCATGTTCACTCTTTGAAGCATGCTGTGAGTCAGGCCAGAGATGTGAAAGTCACGGCATCAGTATCTTCGTTTTCGGCTGGTTGGAGTCCCACTGCGTGCGTGCATTGAATGCCTTCACCGTTTCCTGTCGATCTCACTGGCTCTGTGTCGGCCTCCTGTTCACGGCTTGGCTTTCTGTTTACTACTCGTCACTGCTGATAGTGTAGTGTGACAAACTGTCACGTTAGGGGCACTAGTACGATGGTTAGCCTTCAGGCAAAGGTATCATCTACAGGACTCCACTGAACAGCGGGCAGCATGAAGTTGGCATCAGCTGTGATCTGCACGGGCAGCTTGGACAACTGCGCAATTCTCTCGCCGGGAAATGGTTCATGTCTTTTACAGATTTAGAGTAAATTCCCTTAAAATGATTGAAGTAGTTGGTGGATGGATGGAGGGAGGGGTAGATGGTTAGGGGTTAGGGGTAGGGTGGGTGTCCCATGAACTGATACCCCCCCCCCCCCCCCCCCCCCCCCACACACACACACACACATTGTCAGGTGTTCTGAGCCGGGAGGCACGCTGTCAACCAAATCATATATCATTATCGGTAAAGACAGCAAAGTTCAACGTCCTACACTACTTGACACACGCTAAGGATCGGATTTTAGACACAC
>JADBJO010006058.1:105000-112500 GCA_016801955.1 Conus betulinus
GATATCATGTTAGGACGTATGTGATGACCATAGTATTAGTTAACATAATATGTATTGATCTTCTTTTTTTTTCTCGGTTGTGTAATGGCCATACTGAGTATTGATATGTTAAGATGTTGTAATGCTCTTTTCTATTTGTGTGATGGCCAGTGTACATGTTAAAATATTAACATGTATGAATTCTCTTTTTCTTTCTTGACTGGATTGCCACTGCGAACATCGGTATGTTAAAATGTATCAATCCCTTTTTTTTTCTCTTGAAACAGCGTCCTTTATAAATGACGCCACACTCATTTGTATTGATCCTGTGTGTGTGTGTGTGTGTGTGTGTGTGTGTGTGTGTGTGTGTGTGTGTGTGTGTGTGTGACAGCCATCTTGACTGCTGACATGGTATTGTGCATTAATGCCCTTTTATCTGGGTGTAATGTCCATCGTGAATTCCATGTTCTAATATGTATTAAATGTCGACTTTCTCAGCGTATTACGATTTAAAATGTTATTATGTAAGTATTTCTTGTGCTTTGGTCTTATGGCCATTGTGAATGCTGATATATCAATATGTGTCAACTTTTTACGTGATGGCAGGCAGTTGTAAATGTTAATGTATTGATAGTTATCAGTATCTTTTCTCTTCTTCCGAATATTTGTGAATGTTAGTTGATAATTATCATTAACTAATCCTCTTTTTTTCCTTGGTGTGATGACCATTGTAAACAACAGTATATCAATATGCATTAAGCCTTTATTTCCTCGGTGTGACGATCATTGTGATTAGTGTTGTTAACTCAACCCCAGGGAGGAGGTAAGTGATGGTCCGAAATGTAGATATAGGTCTGATGGGAATCAAACCCACGACCTCCCGGCTGTAAATCCCCATGACACTTACCACTTTGCCACGACTTGTTGGCTACTGTGATAGATTAGATTACTACACTGGCTTCCCATGTAGCACACGGGGAAATAGTGTGACCCCATGAATGCCCACTGGACTTTGCTTTAGTTTGAGAATGGAAACATCTTGTTTATAAATGTGGCCTAAAGAGGTGCTGTTATACGCCAAGGTCCCTGGGCGCTGTCCTCTTTTTTTTTGCGCACCTGTCAACTCTCTTAGCATTTGATTAAACATATAATAACAATAACAACATCAACAACAACAACAACAAAAGTCCACTCGACCACAGACTGTAAACAGCATGATAAGAGTGTAGTAAGGTGGGAGGGGTGGGAGGGGTGTGTGTGTGTGTGTGGTTTACAGACCACTTTCTCTCTCTCTCTCTCTCTCTCTCTCTCTCTCTCTCTCTCTCTCTCTCTCTCTCTCTCTCCAAGGGGGGGACAGCTGACAGGGCCGAAGAGATCTATGGGGGGTCAAGTTACGGTGGACTAGGATTGTTAGTCACAGGGTGTGGCTTTCCCTCAAAGAACCTCCCTTTGTGGGCTCTCCAGTTTAACCAGTTTGGAGAGTAGGGGAAGCATATGGAAGTGCCAGTGATGACTGAACCTACATGGAGGTGGTGTAAATGAGAGACATCCAGAGAACAGTTAGTTCCAAGAATGGCTGGCTGGAAGAAAAGTCTGGGAGAGAGAGAAGAGAGAGAGAGAGAGAGAGAGAGAGAGAGAGAGAGAGAGAGAGAGAGAGAGAGAGAGAGATCTTGAACAAAAAGCAGTGCGCCAGCTGGAGGTGGAAGACATGCAGAGAGGATCTGAAAACAGGAAGGGGGAGAGAGGAGACAGGGCAGATGGGGGTCCCAGGCAAGGGGAGGGAAAGGAAATCGACAGGATTAGAACTTTAGGTAAGGAGAAGGACAGACATCTCTGAATGATACAGCCGCGGTGCAACGGAAAGGAGAGAAGAAGCGAGAGAACATTTAAAAGAAAAGAAAAAGAAGAAGAAGACGTAGAGAGATGATTGAAGAATCTTATGGTGAAGACAGCGTCTTTGTGGATGGGTACACTGTACTGTGATGCAGCCCCTAGGACATTCATCCACCTGGGGACAAACTTAGCTAGGAAGTACTGAATTTTAAACATAATTCTTAGTGAGTCTGCCAAAAACAAGGACAAACACATGACAAGACAAAACACGACGCGTTTCGACCTCTCAGGTGTTCTTCAGGCAAGATCAACAATATTCAGGACAATGAAAACGAAGGACGAGCAATCACTTACTTTCTCAATGTCCATCTTGCGCCGAATTTGAGGAGATCAATGACTACTCGTTCTTCGTTTTCATTGTTCTGAATGTTGTTTATCTTGCCTTAAGAAGACCTAAGAGGTCGAAACGCGTCGTGTTTTGTCTTGTGATTTGTCCTTTTTTGGCGGACTCACTAAGAATTATTTTCAAAATTTGTTTCAGATTCCGCCTGAAGTCACCTCACTTTGAAACTGTGAAGAAGTTGCCCATGAGATCAATTCCAATGGGGACCAAGACAGCCCCAGACCCAGACGATTTGCGGACACACGCTCTCCAACGGACACTCTGTGAGAGAGTGTCACTTGAAGTCAATCTATCAAGGCCTTGCAAGACTGGACAGAACATTCTTGTTATTCCTTTGTTTAATTATCATAAGGAATAGCAAAAAGGTGAAGAATGCTGTTTTCTCTCTCTCTCTCTCTCTCTCTCTCTCTCTCTCTCTCTCTCTCTCTCTCTCTCTCTCTCTCTCTCTCTCTCTCTCACACACACACACACACACACACAACCGCTATTTAATCCAGGTGATAGCTAGCAAATCGCGCCATGCAGCCGGCCTAATGCTGGTTTGGTCTTGCAAGCTGACCGACGACTGCAGGTGTACTACACAGGAGCATAGATGGTCCACCCCTCACAGAACAGTGGACGACGACTGCAGGTGTACTACACAGGAGCATAGATGGTCCACCCCCTCACAGAACAGTGGACGACTGCAGGTGTACTACACAGGAGCATAGATGGTCCACCCCTCACAGAACAGTGGGGGTCAACCTGAATGCTCAGCAAGAATGAGTTGGGGGAGAAGGGCATGAAGGAGGAACCCAAGATTGAGCCTGGCTCTTGCTTCTGTCGCCGCCGACACGGTGCTGGAGTAAGATTTTTATCCCCCCCCCCCCCCCCCATCTGTGACATAACACCGGCTAGTGAACTCTCTCTCTCTCTCTCTCTCTCTCTCTCTCTGTATGTGTGTGTGTGTGTGTGTGTGTGTGTCTCTTTGTCTTTGTCTGTCTGTCTGCCTGCCACTCTCTCTCTCTCTCTCTCTCTCTCTCTTACTCTTACACACACACACACACACACAGAGCCTTTTCTCTCCACTAACCCATCCTCATCCTGGCCCTCCCTCTCATCCTCCCCTCCCCTCCCCCACCCCCCACCCCCTCAGATCCCGCCCTCCCATTGAAGCACAGTAGAAGACATGCCTTGGGGGGCTGTGACGCGGCTCGTGCGCTTTCCGTGCTCTCTGTGCCTCGTGATCAGCGCCACGCGATACAATGGCCGCTGTTTTCCAGTGCACCGATTCATAGGGGTGGAAGAGACACAACCGCGCGCATACGCGCTTGTGTGTGTGTGTATTTGGACAAGCCTTTGAATGCACGACTTTCAGTGACGGAAGAGCTTGATTACCGCGCATTCATGATTAATTTTGAGGTCTGTAGAATCTTTTTTTCTCCCTCGTGTGTTTCTGAGCAGTCAGTGTTGGGGAGGTTTGTTTCTCGTACAGTAGTCACTGTCAGAGTTAGCGCCCTTCCGTAGGCTGTCTTCGTCGTTCGCTTCAGCTTTGGTGATAATGGAGATAAGTTCATTAGCCTGGGGGTGTTCTCGCTGACCTTAGGGTGAAAGCTTCGTGAAGGTTTGTGTGTGTGTGTGTGTGTGTGTGTGTGTGTGTGCTTCCGTGGATTCTCATCTTTCTTTGCCGCGAGTGTCTTTGTGTGTATTGGAGTGTAGTGAGATTTCTTTCCTGGTTTTCTGAGGTGTAGGCCTACATGTAATTTCTTTCAATCGTATGTAGAATTCGTCTTTCTTTGGTATAAAGCATTTCATTTCTGTCAGGAATACGACGAATGCTACGTGGTCTACAACATTATACAAAGTCTCAAAGGGTTTGGGGAGTACATGCTTAGCACATTGCATCAAGAACATCGAACGATCCAGTCTCAGTTTTCTCCTCTAGCGCGCACTGTTTCACAATGAGTCAGTGATTTATATGTCCGTGGATCATCAATAAACTAACACATACCGCTGAGCATAATGGAAAACGGATCGGACACAGAAACAAATTAGATCATGGTTTTTATCGAATGGAAACCTGAAGATGAACGAATGGAAATTCACGCAGAGTTTAGAGGCAGTTTCTTTGGCAGGGCATACTGCTTACAATGTTTGACAGACGGCTATGTACTACGCGTTCAAACGTCCGGAAATATTTTCAACTTGATTGAAGACCACTAGAAGCAAGGATGAACAGTGACAATTGCAAACTCTGCTCGGGAGAAACGACTGGTGGTTAAAAAAAAATAAAAACAAAAACAAAAATACCCTCCGCTGGTAAAGAAAAACTCGCCCATCATTATCATTTCTATCCCTGGGATACCAGATATCCGTCACGTGTCATTTGGAACACTAGAAAACATTCAGTGACACCGCTTTGACTTGAAAAAAAGTGCAAGATGGATACCCAATTTGTTGCTGGCAGATTAGGCATGAGACAGTTTGTAGTTTGTATGCTGTGTTTCCTTGGTATGTAGAATTCTCTCTATTTCTTTGGTATGTAGTGTTCTTTCTTTCCTTGGCATGTGTTCTTCGCTTTACGCGATGGTCTGTAATATTCTCTTTCCTTGGTGTGTAGTATTCTCTTTTATTGGTATGTAGTGTTCTCTCTCCTTGGTATGAAGTCTTCTCTTTCCTTTGTATACTTGTAGTACTCTCTTTCCTTGGCATGCTCGTTTTTTCTCTCTCTCTTTCGTTGGTATATTTCATTCTGTCTTTTGAAGGCACAACTGTTTTTTCTGTGAATGCTTGTGTAATAACATGTATCATCTTTTCAAATGGTATCCTTGTGCCTGTGGGTGTTGTCGTGTTAATGGACATTGCTGTTGTTTTCCTTTTGTGTTTCATATATTGAAAGTTCTAGCGCCCATACAGATCATTATCTGTTGTAATTACATGATTGTCATAGCGACATTGGCTTGTGAGAATTTGTGCTTAGAAGCTGATTAGTGCAATATCGATTGGTGGGAAGGTCTGGCGGTGTAACACTTTTTCTCTCCCCCCCCCCCCCCCCCCCCTTTTTTTTTTTCAACCCCTTTTCTGTGCTCGTTCCAAAGGGCGGTGACTACAGGCAGAAAAACGAAACAAACCCAAAAGGAATAATCACTATTCCGCCAGACGAAAGAGGACAAACAAATTACAATACAAAACATGACGCGTTTCGACCTCTTTGGTCTTCATTGGGGGCAAGACGAACAACATTCGGGACAATGAAAGCGAAGAACGGGCCATCACTTATCTCCTCAAAGTCAACGTCCCTTTGTGCCCAATTTTTCTCTGTCCTGAATGTTGTTTATCTTGCTTGAAGAAGACCAAAAAGGTCGAAACACGTCGTGTTTTGTCTTGTAATTTGTTTGTTCCTTTTGTCCGGCTGAAAAGTAGTTTTTTATTGAGGCTTATCTGTGCTGTTCTGCGTCTGAATAATTTTGTTTTTGTTTTGTTTTGTTTTGGTTAATACCGATGTGAGTTAACATGAACGTTTACACATTACTGAAATAATAATAATGATGATAATAATAATAATAGTAATTATAATGAATAGGACCATTCCCTTGTTTACCGGCGTGACCAAAATCGCACAGACCTTGGGAAATCCATCAAAATAAATCTTACACTGTGCAAGGATTGTGGTTTCAGTGTGCGTTCGTTTGTCGCTCCATTTTCAAATCATTCTAAAAGAAACATTGAAAATATTTACAGGGTGACGGCAATGCTTTCGCCAGGTAACGTATTCTTCTTTTGACGATGATAACGATTTAATCGTGCAGGCTTTATCGCTAACGTGCCTTGCGCCGTGGTTTACTCTTACTTTAAAGTTTAAGTGCTGGGCACTCGAGTAAGATGAAACAGATTTGTCGTTAGAAAACTATGTCATGAAAGTGAACGTAAGAAGTCGTTTTAAAAACTGTTTTATTTTTTTCCCTGGTTGTTGTACCCAGTCCTAGAGAAAAAATGGTGTAATCTGCAGTTCAGGACAGGGCTGTGCCCCCCCCCCCCCCCCAGGCTAACAGCAGCGCCGTATCCTTACTGCAGTCCCAAATATAGAGCATTTTGTGTTTATTTCGGCACTTTTTGATGAATAACTACAAATATTTCCCTGGAGATGGAGTATGGCTGCTAATGGCGGGAAAAAAAAAAAAAAACGGTCATACACACAAAACTTCATTCCCTTTGTCGGGTAGATGGGATTAATAATACTTGCCTGTATATAGGGAGTGTCCGCAGGAGTGTCAGCCAGCGTACGCAGAAGTAAAAATATGTGTATTGCTATGAATGCACTGAGTATGGAATTCACTGCAAAGAGAAGATGTTTTAAAAGAAAATTTGATTTCTGTAATGAAAAACACAGTAATGAACTCTCCCCCCCCCCCTCCCCCCTCCCCCCCCCCCCCCCCCCCCCCCCCCCCCCCCCCCCCCCCCCCCCCCCCACACACACCTAATGAACGAATGGATGTATACAGTAGTGTTGTCTGCTTTGCGCGCATTCACTAAGACCCGGGTCAGTGCCTCTGGTCACAAGGTTGGGTGGAGAGAGAGAGAGAGAGAGAGAGAGAGAGAGAGAGAGAGAGAGAGACTGTGCATGCTGGTAACAAACAGCATCTTTCAGTGTGTGTGTGTGTGTGTGTGTGTGTGTGTGTGTGAGAGAGAGAGAGAGAGAGAGAGAGAGAGAGAGAGAGTGCATACTGGTAATAAACTATAATAATATATATATATATATATATATATATATATATATATATATATATGCTCGGTAACTTATCCTTGGAATTTATTAGACTATGTAATTTAGTCCCTTGTGTATTCATTCCAAGAACTGGCCCTCAGCACTTGTGTCTTAAGAAGTTATCTTTTTATTCTTTCTACTTTTCACAAGAAAATGTAGCTTGTTTGGCTCTTTCATGAATTTCTTTTGCTTCTTAGGTAGCAACTATGGTTGGTTTTTTGGAAACTCAACAATCATACTACGGTATTGCACACCAGCCTTTTTCTGGTATAGCTTTCGTCTTAAAATCGAAAAGCACAGGAGTCAAGTTGCTGTTTTCCGCGGTCACTGAGGAGAAACAATCGGGTTTCGAAATACCGGTATCTGACCAGAAGTTATATGTTAGTGAGTTTTCCTCCCCATGGAGATACCGGTATCTGACCAGAAGTTCTATGTTAGTGAGTTTTCTCCCCATTGGAGATTGTCTCGTATCTGACCAGGAGTTATATGTTAGTGAGTTTCCTCCCCCATTGGAGATTGTCTCCACCTTGGAGATTATAAG
>JADBJO010006058.1:117500-127500 GCA_016801955.1 Conus betulinus
CCATGCCCTCGGATGCACACAGCGATTCCGCCCTGTTTGTGGAGCATTCGCGGCAGTGTATGCTGCATTTATGTTGAAACGGGCAAAGTTAAGGCCGCCATGCTTACATGAAAGAGAACAGTCTTGAATTATCTGGGTGAGAAAACTTGTTTAATGCTTTTTAATAATGGAGAATACCCAAAGGTTCTTCCCAACCTTATTCTTGACGACAATGTTCTACAATATAAGCAAACAGTCAAGTTCTTAGGAGTGTGTTTTAACACCGAAGCTGAACTGGAAAAAGCATATTGGAAATTTGATAGATAAAGCTAGGAAAAGATTAAATTTGCTCAAAATTATATGTTGTCAACCATGGGGTCAAGGCTGTACCGCACTTTTACATTTATATACATCGTTAGTCCGATCAAAATTAATATACGGACAGGAAGTATACTTCTCTGCATCTAACTACCTTTTAAAGAAACTGCAAAGCTTAGATAGTAAAGCTTTAAAATTAGCTTTGGGTGTTCCAGTGCACACACAAACACAGTGAAATGCTATAAGAGACAAACATTTTACCTCTTAATGAACAACGAACGTTGGATGTGTCCAAATACGTTGTAAGAGGCCTATCTGTAAAAAAACTCTGTTAGTGATGAAATTCTTATGGATTCCAACAAGGAATACCCCAAAAGGTCTAAAAATATATCATACATAGAGCCAATTAGAAATTTCACTTGTGAGCTTATGTCAGAATGTAGTATTGATATTGATGCAATTTCGGAGGTTCCTATTGTTCCTCAAATGCCCCCATGGGAGCATCTCAACGCAAAAAATTGATGATGAATATACTACTTTGAAGAAAGATGACAATGTAAACATTCTAGTAAATGAAGTTCGAGAACATCTCGAAAAGACCTATCCAAATCATTTAAAAGTATTTACAGATGGTTCAATAATGGAAACGTCTGACAGTGGTGCTGGATTCACTATACCATCCTTAAATGTGCAAAAGTCTTTCTATCTAGCAGAGAATTTTCAATTTATACATCAGAGCTATATGCAATTATGAAAGCTCTGAACTACATCTTATATGACACGCCAGTATCATTTTATAGTGTGTTATTTTGTGTTGATTCAAAATCAGTTTTACAATCATTAAAGCACTGGAACTCTAAAATTAGAACTGATCTTCTTTTTGAAATTAAGCATCTGTTACATTGTTTACTTTCCCGAGGTATAGCAGTTGATTTTTGCTGGGTTCCTTCACATTGTGGCTTAAAAGGGAATGAATTAGCAGACAAATTGGCAAAGCATGGAGCTTGTACAATTTTTGAAACACCCTTCAACAAAGTCTTAAATTTTTCTCCGCATGAATTGATCCAGCGATTGGAAAAAGAATATGCGGGAAGAAACATTTTAATGAGAAATTATTCGTTCTGCCATCATGTCCAAGATATCTAGCCAGATTAATTCATAAATTACGGTTAAATACATGGAATACAAAATATTCACGAGGTATAGCGTGTATATGTCAGGAGAATATCTCAATTCGTCATCTTTTATTTGAATGCCCAAAACTAACCCCAGCTTATAAGGAGAAGAATATTTTCATAAATAATTCTGACAATGTTGATAGTGTGGTAAATAACCCTGGCTTTTTGGATATTGCTTTGGTTATTGCTCAGTCCCCAGTTGCAAAACTATTGTGAAAAAAGACATTTGAGATATGTGTTATAGTGATTTTTTTTTTTTTTTTTTTTTTTTGGGGGGGGGGGGGGGGGGGGGGGGGGGGGGGGGGTGGGGGGGAGGTGCTAAGAGTTAAACCCGGCCCAAAGGACAGTTTGAGGCAGGGCACGACTTGGCAGTGGTGGAGCCAACCGCAGAGACAGTACCAGTGGACAGGAATCTGCATCTGGGTCGACAACACTTCCGCCGGATCCCTCCCAGAAGGATGTGATGTCTTCCTTGAAAGACATGTTGACAAGTTTGAACACTCTGAACCATAAGTTTGATAACATGTGTGATGACATGAAAGATTTAAAAGACATGTGTTCAGCTCTACAGGGAGAGGTTTCCAGTTTGAGACAAGAAGTGTCTGACCTCAAGATAGAAAATGATAAACTGAAAAATGAGAATGACAGTCTGAATGAGAGGATGAATTTTTAGATAGAAAAGTGGACGATTTAGAGGGCAGGTCAAAGAGGAATAATATAATTGTTCATGGTATTCCTCGCAGACAGAGTGAAACGTGGCAGGAATGTGAAGACACCGTACGCGAAATGATTACTGACAAATTAGAACTTGCAGGTGACATTCAGTTTGACCGAGTCCATCGTCTCAACACTAAGCAGGATTCGCCGATTGTTGCGCGATGCACTTTCTTTAAGGATAAAGATAAGATTTTGCGGGCCAAAAAGAGGTTGAAAGGAAGTGACGTTTTTTCATCAGTGAAGATTTTTCTGTGCGGGTTAGAGACATTAGAAAAAAGCTTGTGCCCCATTTGAAGTCTGCCAGATCACAAAATAAGAAAGTGTCAATGATTTATGACCATCTGGTAATTGATGGTAGAAAATTTGGTTTAGACGATGGTGGAAACCTTGTTGAACATGGATAGCGGTTAGGCCGGCCCCGTGACTGGACATTTTGCTACAGCCAAGTTCAGGAGGTAGCAAAAAATACGTTGTCACTGTGTAGTGTGCATGTTTCTGGGTCGCGAGGACGGAGCATTGAGGACAGCGTGTGACTCTGTTGTCATAAGACAAGTGAGCAACGAAAATCCCGTGCGCGATATCTGTGTTGGATGTGTGTACACGGCAGTGTCGGATCACGTGGATAATGTTGAATTTGTTGATGTGTTGCATGAAATGAAACCAATGTCAAGAATAAAAACTATTGATGTTGTGAATTGCCATGTTGATTGTCCTATGACAGAAACTGTAAATGATGATTATTTGTTGTCCGTGCCGAATAATGATTTAAATTCACTTGACAGTGATGTTAATAGAACACAATTTTCTTTCTCGAAGGAGAAACATTGTGCTGATGACGACATGTTTTTCGATTCATGTAATCATTGTGACAGATATCTGAATTTAAATGGAAAAGATACTGATGATGGGTGTCTGGATTTACAGCAGAATGATTATGGTCATTGCTGTCCAACAGAATCAGGAAGACAGAGGGACGATGGGTTGTATGTATGGGGTCATAACAAGTAGCTGTAGTGATTTTAAGACTGGGATAAAAGTGGCCAGTGTGCATAAAACTAAAAAAAGTCTGTGGTGATAACAGTGTGACAAATAATGAAGCTGTCCGTGGTGCGGACAGTGAAATAAACAATTGTGGTGACAGTGCAACGATGAATGAAGCAGACAGATGTGTTGACAGTATGACAGTGAATGAACCCGTCAGTGGTAGAGACAGAGTGATGACGAACGAAACAGAGAGTGGCACTGACAAGAAGAGTGACACAATGATGACAAATGACACAGGCTGTGGTGGTGACAGTGGTGGTGAAAGTGTGATAGAGAATGAATCACATCGTGGTGGTGACAATGTGACAGCGACTGGATTGGACGGAAATAGAAATAGTGTGACAGGGAGTTGAATTAGACGATAATGGAGATAGTGTGACGGCGAATGGATCAGACAGTGATAGTGACAGTGTGACGACGTATCAATCGGTTAGGGACGGTGATAGAATGTCGGCGAGTGGTACAGATACTGGAAAAGATACGGAATGGGCGAATGATTGTGACGGAAGTGTTAACAGTGACAGTTCGTATTGCCGTGATTTTGGTACTACGAATAACTTTGTAAATAGTTTTTCCTTTCTCCATTGGAATGTATGTGGGTTGTTTAATAAATTAGACAATTCACACTTCATTTCAATTTTTTTTCTTTTGATTTTGCTTGTTTGGTCGAAACGTTTGTTGAAAAGTTTGAATCAAGTTTATTTATAGATATAAAATATTCGTTAAACCAGCTGTCAAACTTACAAGGCAAGGGAGAAGTTCAGGAGGAATAATTTGTTTGATACGAAAATATCTTCTTCCATATGTGCATGAGGTTGATTGTGAGAGTCCTTATGCCATGACATTTATACTTGATAAAGGATTTTTTGGTCTACATAATAATGTTTTACTTGTATGTGCGTATGTTCCTCCTGAAAATTCGCCATATTATACTATCAATGGTTTCGACAATGGCATTGATCTGTTGGAAAATTGTGTTGTAAATACGTTGTTGTCTTTGGAAGACACTGAAATACTGTTATGTGGTGATATGAATGCCAGAACGTCTGACAAATTCCCTATACTTTTAGATGAGCTTGAATTACATGTTGTTCATAATAAGAATGATAATTGTATAAAACGAACTTCTCAAGACAAAATCTTAAATGCATATGGAAAGAATTTTTGGATATGTGCACTGTTTTGGGACTTTACATTTTAAATGGAAATGTGCAGTGGCGACCTTGAAGGTCGTTTTACATATATTTCTGATGTAGGATGCAGTGTAAATGACTATTTTTTTGTTGTCAAAGAAACGGTTTTGAGCTTCTCTTTGTGAACAGTTAAACTCTTACTGTTGTGGAAAGATTTGAATCGGATCACATGCCCCTTGTATTACGTATTGCCAAACAAAAGGAAGAGAAATGTACAACAAATGACTCGAGTGATCAAAGTAAACAATTTATTGTTAAATATTTCTGGAACAAGGATTATGCCCTGGTATTCAATCGTTCCATGTGCTCTCAAGATGTTAAAGAGAAGATGGCAACAGCAGAAGGTCTTATACATAGTGATGTAAATGAAGCAATACGCAGATTTGAGGTGATCATGAAAGATCAAGCTGAAATTATGAAGAAAAAGGCAGTTTTAAATAAAAGTATTCCTAGTGATGATAGTTGGTATGATAAGGACTGTAAAACATCAAAACGTAAAATGCTTAGTCTGTGGAGATTTTTTTGTAAAACTTTGGATAAAGGTGATCGTGTCGCGTTCTGTTCTGTGTTGCAAGACGTGAATATAAAAATCTTAATAAAAGAAAAAAAAGAAAGAACACAACGATTCATTGCTAAATGTATTGATTAATTCTGTGAAGAGTCAACAGGAATTTTGGGAAACTGTACACAAGATTGCAAGGAGAAGATTTCAACCGTCAAACAATATTTCTGTAATTGAATGGTTCGAACATTTTAGAAGCTTGTTGGAGAAAAATGAAGAAAATAATATTACAGAGAACTTAGTTCACGAAAATGAGGAGGAATTTCCGTACGAAAGAGCAATATCTCGAGAAGAAGTGTTGCTCGCAATCAGAAACCTGAAAAATGGAAAATCTGCTGGCCCTGATGGTTTGATTGGCGAAAAAAAAAAAATATTCTGGCGAGTATGTCTTGAATTTCTTAGTGAAGTTGTTTAACTTCCTCTTTGATAGTGGCGCTTACCCTGACAGCTGGAAAGAATCTATAATTTTACCCTTGTTCAAGAAGGGTGATGTTAACAATGTAAATAATTATAGAGGTATTTCATTATGCAATATTTGTAGCAAACTTTACAGCTCGGTTATTAATAGTAGATTGCATGAATGGGTAATTCAGAACAATATAACTGGAGAGAGCATCAGGCGGGGTTTAAAAGAGGTTATTCTACAATTGATCACATATTCACCCTGCTTGCTGCTGTTCAGAAACAACTCGTAAAGAATCAGAAGTTATATGTTGCCTTTGTGGATTTTGAAAAGGCTTTTGATTCCATTTCTCGAAAATTGTTATGGCCTGTTTTGTTAAAAAATGGAATCAGGGGTAAGTTGTACAGTACAATAAAGAGTATGTATTGTGAGGTAAAAGCAAAAATACGATCAGGCGCAAAATTATCGGAATTCATCAAGTGTACAAGTGGGGTTAAACAAGGAGATGTTTGTAGTCCGATTTTTTATTTTCCTTATTTATTAATGAGTTAGCCTTAGAAATAATTGAAAATGGCCGTCATGGAGTAACTTTTGATCTTTTGGATTGTTTATGTTGCTTTTTGCCGATGATATTATTCTAATTTCAGTATCAGTGGTTGGTCTCCAGAGACAACTAAATAATTTGTATTCTGCAGCAGGCAGACTAGAACTAAATGTTAATATGAATAAGACCAATATTGTTGTATTTCGTAAAGGAGGATATTTAGCCCGCACTGAAAAATGGACCTATGGAGGTGAGAAAATACATGTGATTAATGCTTACAAATACCTTGGTATTATTTTACAACGAAACTTAGTTTTGGTTTTGCTTGTCAAGATATAGTCAATAGAGCCAAAAAAGGCGGTCAATAGTATTCTTCATGTTTTGTACAAGTTGGAGTGTAACTCGTTCAGTGTTTTTACAAAATTGTTTGATTCACAGGTACAGCCTATTTTACAATATGGTGCAGAAGTATGGGCTTTTGACAAAGGTGCCTTAATTGAAAAAGTTCACCTGTATGCGATGAAAACGCTTTTTGAATGTAGACAGTAGAACGCCCAATGATCTGGTTTATGGTGAACTTGGACGATATCCAATTTATTTAAATTCCTATTTGAAATGCATAAAATATTGGCTCAAGTTAACGAGATGAATGACGATAGGATACCCTTTAAAGGTTACAGGGTGCTGTTGAGTTTAGATGATAATGGTAAAAGAACATGGGCTTCCCATGTTCGACAGTGTTTGAATTCATATGGATATGGTTTTGTTTGGGATAACCAAGGTGTAGAAAATATATCAGAATTTCTGAATTGTTTTTTTAAACAGAGGATTATAGATTGCAGGTGGCAGGACTGGCATGACCATATGTATAATAGTGATAGATTTGCTCAGTATAAACTCTTTAAATCGACACATAGCTTAGAACCTTACATTGGGATAAAAATGAATAGATTTATCAAATGTGCACTGACAAAATTTAGATTTGGCGTGTCTGATATCGCATGCCATCGCCTCAGGTATAGAAATGTAGTTGAACATGAACTGATGTGTCGACTTTGTAACGAAGCAAGAGAAGATGAAATACATTTTTTGTTTTGCTGTGTCCTGCTCTGAGCGATCTTAGAATAAAATTTATTCAACCCAAATATTACACTGAACCATGCAATTTCAGGCTAATTCTCTTGCTGTCAACAAGGAATGAGAACACCTTTGGAATTTAGCTATGTATATTTACGAAGCAAATAAGAGAATTCGGACAGTAATGGCTTAATGTACTCTGCGTTTTGTAATATATCTACATTTTTTCATGATTTCATTGTGTTATGTATTAGGAATGTTGTATGTCAGCATTGGTGGGTTGTTGAGGAGAGGAGGGTGTCGTCCTTCCGGTGTCCGCCGGCGAAGCTCCAAACTTGTCCACGCTGACTCTGCGTCCCGAGCTGCCGAGCCGAGCCTGCTTCAAGTCCGTCCTGGGTCCTGGGTTCTGCTCCACATCTCCACAGCGTAGAAGGAGTCCGCCCCAGAAAATGAAGGTGAGGAGCAGGCCTAGGGCTACACCGTCTATCTTCGTTCGTGGTGACAGCATGGCGATCCGCATGGCCATCTTCCTCCTGGCTCGCTTCAACATGAAGGCGATATAAATGTGGACAAAAGTGCCACAACTCGCTCTAAAACCGAGTGGTGCTGATGGCATAGTACCTGATGGTGGTACTGGCAAGAGTTGAGGGAGGTACTGTGCGCAAGTCCGTCAAAAAATGAAGGTAACTGCAGCGCGATGCAATGCGTGACTGCTCGACTGAAACGCAGTTCACGATCCCCATCTCTCTCTGCTCTCTCTCATCTCAACTCTCCTCTCTCACTCTCTCTCTCCCCTCTCTCTCTCTCTCTCTCTCTCTCTCTCTCTCTCTCTCTCTCTCTCTCTCTCTCTCTCTCTCTCTCTCTCTCTCTCTCTCTCTCTCTCTCTCTCTCTCTCTCTCTCTCTTCTCGTTTCAGTGCTTGAGGAAAGGAAAACCCCAGCCAGGGGAAGGCCTCAGCCAAAGCAGACGTTGCTAACATCTCCTCTCTTTCTTCTCTCTGTCCAGCTCTCGGAGGAGACGACCTGACCCACCAGCAAGCCAAGCCAGCCATGACTCGGTCCAGGGGGAGGGAGAGGAGGGACGTGGACGGGGGCTGGGCCTGGATGGTGTTGGTGGCCTCCTTCATGAACCTGCTGCTGGCCTCGGGCATCGCCTACGTGGCGGGCATCTTCCAGAAGCTGTTCCTGGAGCAGTTCGGTCAGAGCGTGGCCTACACCGCCTGGGTCACAGCTCTCTTCAACTCCTTCCAGCAGCTGGCTGGTGAGGAATTAGAGGGTGAACGGTGAGGTGTGTGTGTCGGCGCGCGCGCGCGCACGCATGTGTGTATGTGTGTGCGTGTGTGTGTGCGTGTGTGTGTGTGCGCGTGTGCGTGTGTGAGAGAGAGAGAGTGTGTGTGTATTAGAGAGAGAGAGAGAGTGTGTGTGTGTGTGTGTGTGTGTGAGAGAGAGATAGTGTGGGGGGGGAGTGCGCGCACACGCGCATGTGTGTGTGTGTGTGTGTGTGTGCGCGTAGAGGAAGGAGAGGTGTCAAATAGTAATAGTGGAGACAGGTTTGTAGAAGGAAGAGAGGCAGAAATGAAATGGAGAACAGGACAGAACTGAGATGTAAGTGAAGAAGAGAGAGGCAGAAAGGCAGAAGGAGCGAAAGAAAAAGACTGGATTGTGGGGTAGAGGGACGAAGTAAGCGAAAGCGAAGAGAGAGAGAATGTTACTTATGCCCCAGCCGACCGCAAAGGGCGATATGAGGGCTGTCGCCGCGTTGAACCGCAGTCAAGGGACCAAAGAGAGAGAGAGGGATAGCAGACAGGAGAGCTGGAGAGAGAGAAGAGGATCGGATGAAAGGCTGATAAAATGAGGAAGAAAAAGGGAAGGAAAAATGTATAAGAAAAGGGAGCTGGGTAGAAAGTGGATGGGGACTGAAAGACAGAGACAGTGTGGAAGACAGGGGTGGGAGCAGAACATGGTGGACCAAAGTTGAAGATTCAGATTCAGATATGTTCACGTCAGCCCAAAAAGCCCAGCCCCCCCCCCCCCCCCCCCCTCCTACAGCTGCCTTCCCTCCACCTTCTCCCTCCCCCGATCAGTTTGAAATCTTACGTACATTTAGATATAGATAAGCATCTGAACCGCATTACAAGTTGATTTAGGTTTGCGATATTTGAAGTTGTGTTTCACCGTTATCGACACAAAACGTTTATGCCTAGCGACTTAGTTTGTCCCTGGTGTAATGAAAGACAACAAAATTTTATTCTCTGTTGCCCAGCACTCGGACGCGTAGTGAAACGTTAATTAAGCCTGAACGTTACAGACATCCTTCACTGTTCAAATTGAGTCTGCTGAGGTCATCGACCCGTACCCGAAGAGGTACATACTCTTTCCTTGTATGTATTAACAGGATTTGAAATAACAGATGTGGTGGCTACATGAATGCATTTTATATTACCGTTAGCTTTTTATTTTGAGTATGTTATAAACCTTCATTCAGTTGTATGTTCACACACCCCATCCTGACGGGCTAAGGTCTCGTATGAATTAAGTATCTTCAGTCTCGAGTCCCTTCCCTCAATGTAAACAAGGGCGATAACAGGCATTTTGTAGGCGGGGAGGTGGGGGGGACAGGTATCACGTCCCATGACAGTTCTAGCCTCGGCCAACAAGAAATCCTGACCAAAGGATTTCTCTTTATCGAAAAGCTTTTAGATCGTTACTGTCCAACTCCGCGTACAGTTTGTTGCTGTCAAAACGAGCAAGGATTTGAACTGTAAAAGTGATTTCTTTTGGTAACTCTTACCGTTTTAACATGGACAAACAAATGACAAAACAAAAACACTGCGCGTTTCGACCTCATAGGTCTTCTTCAGGCAAAGATAAAACAACATTCAGGACAATGAAAACGAAGAACGAGAAGAAGGAATTCGAGAAGATAAGTGATTGCTCATTCTTCGTTTTCATTGTCCTGAATGTTGTTTATCTTGAATGAAGAAGAC
>JADBJO010006058.1:130000-140000 GCA_016801955.1 Conus betulinus
TGTCAACCCTTGCAACATAGTTCATTCAGCCGGACATCTCTCTCTCTCTCTCTCTCTCTCTCTCTCTCTCTCTCTCTCTCTCTCTCTCCCTATTAATAAATTGTAATAAGTCTGTTTGTGACCTTGATATTCAGGGTTTGTTTTTCTATTATCCGATTACAATAATTTTATATGTGACCTTGACATTCAGGCTTTCCCCCCTATTAACCGATTACAGTAGTTTTGTCTGTGACCTTGACATTGATCTTCAGTTGATCCTCTGTTGACATTGTTTGCTTGTTTGTTTGTTTTAATGGGGAAGTAGGTAAACAAGCCAAACGTTCAAAATGAATCTCACTAATATTCACTGCTACTGATATAATAAATTTATTACATTTGTGAAAAACACTGTGAATAGATACCTAGCATGTAGTCGCTATGTGTTCACTGTTACATGAAGTAAATGCGTATTGCAGCCAAATTTTAAGATAAGCATTTACATATTTTGCAGCTATTTCAAATCAAATCTTCAACTGAAGTGTAAAGAAATAAACAGACTCTCAATTTTCGGTGGTTCTGCTGCTTTTTTTTTTTTTTTTCTTTTTTATTTTTTTTATTTTTTTTACAAAACAGATTTTGCATTCTCTCTCTACCTCTCTCTTTCTTTCACACGCACACACACGCATGCAAATATGCATACGCACATTCACACACAAACAACATACACATACACACGCACGTACGCACGCAAGCAAATATGCACGTGCACACTAACACACTTACATACACACACCGCGCGCGCGCGCGCGCGCGCGCGCTCACACACACACACACACACACACAACACACACACACACACACACACACACACACACACACACACACACACACACACACATTTAATGAACATACGCTCACACTCTTTTACACGACACTCAACCTACGCGGAAGAAAAAGACGCTGTGACGTAGTCTCTGCTATGACGTAATGGCTGATGTGACGTGTGCAGGTCCCGCATCGGGATGGGCTGACGTCATTGACCAACTGTCGGCTGACGGTGATGGTAGGGGGCGCTCTACTGTCAGGGGGACTGGCGGCCAGTTCTTTTGCTACCTCTCTGCGGTTTCTGCTGGTCAGCTTTGGCTTGGTCGCTGGTGCGTGAGTTAGCACGTGCATCTTGTTCAGATGATGATGATGATGATAGAAAGAGAGGGGGTAATAGAGGTGGGAGAAGGGAGATAGAAGGTGAGGGGTGAGGATGCCGCATCGGGGAAATAGCGGAGCAGTAGAACACAGCTGTTGACTTGTTACATGTGGTTTACATTCATTGCTGCTTACTGTTGGGTATGTCACTCCCCCCATCCCCACCTCCACGGGCCTCTGTCTGTCTGTTTGTCTGTCTGTTTCCTCTTTGTGTGTGTGTGTGTGTGTGTGAGTGTGTGTGTGTGTGTTAGAGAGAGAGAGAAAGTGAGAGAGAGAGAGAGGCAAACAGGCAGACAGACAGACAGACAGACACACTTAAAGACAGAGTAGAAGTGAAGTTGGGCATGTTCTTTTCTGTGGGGAGCTTTGGTGTAGATTACGTCATTGTTTTCTTTTCTTTTACCTGTATATCTATTGTTGTTTAGGCTAATCTTGATTTTCTCTTATGTATGTGTGTATACGCGTGCGTGGGCACGTGCGAGCGCCCCGTGTGTGTGTAGTCCGTATTTAACCATTGTTGTTTGCTCTGTGGTAATAAAAAAGCGTTGCTAAACTTAGCGAAGTTTTTAAAAACTTAGTAAAGTTGTGTAACATTATATCCAGTGTGTTAATTATCGGGAAAATGTTTAGATGTTTGATGTGTTTCATTTACATCTGTTTATTTTGTTTCAAGTCCTCCATGCCCCCAAAAGGGGGGTCACAGGATTAAATCTTTGAATCTGTGTGTGTGTGTGTGTGTGTGTGTGTGTGTGTGTGTGTGTGGGGTGACAGGTCTGGGTCTGGGGCTGATGTACACAGCCTCCATCGTGGTCGTCAACTTCTTCTTTGAGAGGAAACGTACAGTGATGATGGGTGTGGCTCTGTCTGCTGGCGGTGAGTTCAGCCTGTGTGTGACCCTCACCAACCCATTGGTACAATCCGTGTCACCCTGAATTATTCATCTTGTGCAGCCAATGTGGCGCCCACGATTTACCCGTAAAGTCATTGTCACAGTGACCGATCACCCCGTAAAAGCCATTGTCACAGTGACCGATTCATCCTTAAAGCCATTGCATATATTGTCACACTGACCGATTCACCCGTATAACCATTGTCACTCTGACCGATTCACCCGTAAAACCATTGTCACAGTGACCGATTCACCCGTAAAGCCGTTGTCACAGTGACCGATTCACCCGTAAAGCCATTGTCACACTGACCGATTCACACCTTAAAGCCATTGTCACAGTGACCGATCACCCGTAAAACCATTGTCACAGTGACCGATTCACCCTTAAAGCCATTGTCACTCTGACCGATTCACCCTTAACGCCGTTGTCACACTGACCGATTCACCGGTAAAACCATTGTCACAGTGACCGATTCACCCGTAAAGTCATCGTCACAGTGACCGATTCACCCATAAAGACATTGTAACAGTGACCGATTCACCCGTAAAGCCATTGTCACAGTAATCGATTCACCCGTGAAACCATTGTCGCAGTGATCGACTGACCCGTAAAGCCATCGTCTTAGTGATTGATTCACCCGTAAAGTCATTGTCGCAGTGATCGATTCACCCATAAAGCCATTGTCACTCTGACCGATTCATCCGTAAAGCCATTGTCACACTGACCGATTCACCCGGAAAGCCATTGTCACAATGACAGATTCACCCGTAAAGCCATTGTCACAGTGACCGATTCACCCGTAAAGCCATTGTCACACTGACCGATTCACCCGGAAAGCTCTTGTTACTGTGATCGATTCACCCGTAAAGCCATTGTCACTCTGACCGATTCACCCGTAAAGCTCTTGTTACAGTGATCAATTAACCCGTAAAGCCATTGTCACTCTGACCGATTCACCCGTAAAGCCATTGTCACAGCGACCGATTCACCCGTAAAGCTCTTTTTACAGTGATGGATTCACCCGTAAAGCCATTGTCACTCTCTGACCGATTCACCCGTAAAGCCATTGTCATACTGACCGATTCACCCGTAAAGCTCTTGTTACAGTAACCGATTCATAATTAAAAGCGCTGTCTAAGTGAGCGAATCACGTATAATGGCTTTCTGACAGTGACTAATTCACACGTAATCACGCCTTCATCAGACTGACCGGTTCCCATGGAAAGCCCTTTACATAATGAGCGATTCACACGTGGAAACCCTTTGCACATTGAGCGATTCGCACGTGAAACCTTTTTCACAGTGAGCGATTCACACGTGAAACCTTTTTCACAGTGAGCGATTCACACGTGAAGCCTTTTTCACAGTGAGCGATTCACACGTGTAGCTCGTTTTACAGTGAGCGATTCACACGTGAAACCTTTTCACATTTAGAGCGATTCACGCCTGAGTGCATTGTCCCATCAGTCCACGACACAGAGTTACGATGATAATAGAATAAATATTGACACACAAAAATGCTGTCTTGATGTTGCTTGTGTCTGCGGGCGATTTGTGTTGGCCCATCACTAGGTATTAGATGTCCAATATTAACGGGGATTTACAACAACAACAACAACAACAACATCAAAGGGCGGGGGGGGGGGGGACAAATGGTTTTGATGATAAGGTAATAAATATTCAAATTTAAGTAATATTTTTATATGTTCCACGTACGACTGATGACGCAGCAGTTACAGGCGAGACTTAGATTGCTAAAGTACCGTGAAGACCCCAAACGAAACATTTTGCATCAGCATAAACTGTATGCGCACTTGCAATGTCTATGGAGAGCAGAGAAATTGGTCATTTTTACAGGTGTTTTTTCAAATGATGCCCCGTCTGTGGAGGCAAAAGCGTAAAATAAAAAACACTTCATTGACCTCATACGATTCACACATACAATTGCTGCCACAGCATTACTGTTGTTTACGGGTGGAAGTTATGGCCAGACGGGGCCATTCAGGGGTGGAAATGAACACAGTAGAGGTTACTCAGTTAACAATCAAACAAACAAACGCAAACCTCCTGTTGTGAATGGAACAGAAACGTTGAGTTATATCATCAGTTATATCATCAAATCGTGGTATTAACAGCCCAGACAATCATGGAGGCCACAACAAAGTTGAAATTTTCCGTTACAAGATAAAAAAATACTCCGAAGCAAAACAACGTGAAAGGACGAGAAATACACAAAGTAAAAAAAAAAGAAAAGAAAAAAAAGAAAAGAAGAATATGAACAGGGGAGGAAAAAAACAAGCCAAGAAAGATGGAGTGAGTCCCCCCCCCCCCCCCCCCCCCCCCCCCCCCCCCCCCCCCCCCCCCCCCCCCCCCCCCCCCCCCCCCCCCCCCCCCCCCCCCCCCCCCCCCCCCCCCCCCCCCCCCCCCCCCCCCCCCCCCCCCCCCCCCCCCCCCCCCCCCCCCCCCCCCCCCCCCCCCCCCCCCCCCCCCCCCCCCCCCCCCCCCCCCCCCCCCCCCCCCCCCCCCCCCCCCCCCCCCCCACCCCCCCCCCCCCCCCCCCCCCCCCCCCCCCCCCCCCCCCCCCCCCCCCCCCCCCCCCCCCCCCCCCCCCCCCCCCCCCCACCCCCCCCCCCCCTCCCCCCCCCCCCCCCCCCCCCCCCCCCCCCCCCCCCCCCCCCCCCCCCCCCCCCCCCCCCCCCACCCCCCCCCCCCCCCCCCACCCCCCCCCCCCCCCCCCCCCCCCCCCCCCCCCCCCCCCCTACCCCCCCCTTAACCCCCCCCCCCCCCCCCCCCCCCCCCCCCACCCCCCCCCCCCCCCCCCCCCCCCCCCCCCCCCCCCCCCCCCCCCCCCCCCCCCCCCCCCCCCCCCCCCCCCCCCCCCCCCCCCCCCACCCCCCCCCCCCCCCCCCCCCCCCCCCCCCCCCCCCCCCCACCCCCCCCCCCCCCCCCCCCCCCCCCCCCCCCACCCCCCCCCCACCCCCCCCCACCCCCACCCCCCCCCAACCCCCCCCCCCCCCCACCCCCCCCCCCCCCCCCCCCCCCCCCCCCCCCCCCCCCCCTCCCTTTGGCATTTTGCCCCACGCGCTCCAAACTCCAACCTCTGTCCCTGTCCGCTCCCCCCTCCCCTTTTTGCCCACGTACTGCAGACTCCAACACTCTACCCCTGTCCGCTCCCCCTCCCCCTTTTTTAATTCTACATTATTAATCCTTTGATCAAGGTGTTCAAAAGAAACAAACAAAAAAACAAACAAACAAACAAAAACGTAGAAATTTATATGTGATTTTCAGTTTTTTTTTCTTTTGAATCATTCAATGAACAATTAATTTTAAGGAAAGTTAGGTGTGTTCACTGATTTCATGATTGCATGTTTAGTGTCGTTAAGGAAAATGGGCTGCGTACGCACGCACACACGCACACACACACACACACACACACACGCACACACGCACGCACGCATGCACGCACGCACGCACGCACGCGCGCGCGCGCGAGCACACACACACACACACACATACACACACACACACACACACACACACACACACACACACACACACACACACACACACCAGTTATTGTTCAGATCTTCAGGTTTCTCTTTTCATTGCATTATATGTCGTTCATAGCCTGCTCTACCTCATAATGAAGACACTGTAGTCGTTTTTATTCTGATTCCCTGTCGTGCGACTCCCCGCTGCAATGGGAAGGTGAGGCTAGAGGTCTTGGGAGGGCCGGTGGTTTGGGTCGAGACCCAGACTGCGATGAGAACCTGCAGCCTCTTCTCCCTTGCCCTCTCTGCGCGTGGTGACGCTGTGTTTGCACGTGCTGCAGGTATCGGCATCTCCTTCACGCCCCTGCTGTCCCGCTTCCTGATCGATCAGTTCAGCTGGCAGGAGACCATGATGATTCTGGCCGCCATGGCTGCCCACGTCTGTGTCTTCGGCGCCGTCATGTTCCCCGTGCATGAAGCGCCCTCCCTTGCCTCCCCCGCCTCCACGAGAGCCAGCCACAGGATCCGGGTCGTGACAGTGATGTCAAGGTCAAACCCGGTGGACATCCTTGTAGAGGACACGGGTGTGCTTCCCACGACGAAGAACCTGGACGGTGAGTTGCAGCCTGGTGTTGATGCCCCGGCAGAACGAGCTCCGCTGTTGGGGAAGACCCAAATCGTCGAGAACCCCAATCCCCCAAACACGTGACGGAGTTTTTTGCGAGAGTCGGAATCGGCGTTGCAGGCTCCCGGGCTCATTCTTGGGTCCGGACAGTCTCTGAATGCAGTGCCGCACCAGATGAACGGAAGTGGCTGCAGCTGTCCTCATACTCACCGCCGCCTGAGCCGCAGCGCCCATCACCTGGACCGGGTGCATGGAGCGGCTCACGAGGCGGATCACCCCGCGCCAGCTCGAAGCCTCCTGACTCTCGGGAGCCGGCAGCTGCTTCGGGGAAGCCATCTGGATGTCCTGGCCATCTCCATCTCGTCCAGCGTGCACAGTCTGAAGGGTGGGGGTCCACTGACCTCCGTGGACGTGCCTGACTCTTCACCGGACCTCGGCCACCCTGCAAAATCTGAGCAGGGTGGTGGTGGCGGTGGTGACGGTGACTGGATGGGCTGAAAGAACGTGTCCTTCCTGGTGCTGTGTCTTAACATGTTCCTGGGGAACATGGCCATCGGCATCTTCAACATCCACCTGCCTGTCTTCTCCCAGCAGGTGATGATGAGGGGGGTGTTGGTGGTTCGGGATGGTGATGAGGGAAGGTGTAATGAAGAGGATGGTAACGGAAGAAGTTGTAAATGAAAAGGGTAGAAACAGAAGGCGGAATGGAGAAGGTGGTAACGGAAGTTGTACATGAAGAGGGTGGTAACGGAAGTTGTATACAAAGAGGGTAGCAGCGGATGACGGCGTGGAGAAGTTGTGAAGGAGGGTGGAATGAATAGAGTGGTAACTGAAGATGGAAATGATGAGTGGAATGAATAGAGTGGTAATTGAATATGGAAATGATGAATGGAAGAAGAGAGAGTGGTAATGAAGGACGGAATGAAGATGGTGCTGGTGCAGGATGGAATTGAGAGAGTGGAACTGATGGGTGGAATGAATAGAGTGGTAATGGAAGATGGTGATGATGGGTGAAATGAATAGAGTGGTAATGGAAGATAGAAATGATGGGAGGAATGAATAGAGTGGTAATGGAAGATGGTGATGATGGGTGGAATGAATAGAGTGGTAATGGAAGATGGTGATGATGGGTGGAATGAATAGAGTGGTAATGGAAGATGGTGATGATGGGTGAAATGAATAGAGTGGTAATGGAAGATGGAAATGATGGGAGGAATGAATAGAGTGGTAATGGAAGATGGTGATGATGGGAGGAATGAATAGAGTGGTAATGGAAGATGGTGACGATGGGTGGAATGAATAGAGTGGTAATGGAAGATAGTGATGATGGGAGGAATGAATAGAGTGGTAATGGAAGATGGTGACGATGGGAGGAATGAATAGAGTGGTAATGGAAGATGGATGGGACGATGGGAGGAATGAATAGAGTGGTGAAGGACGCCTGACGGAGGGAGGGATGAGGGAGGATGCTATGAAGAGGGAGGTGAACAGAAGATCCTGAAAGAGGGGAGGGGAGGGCAGAAAGCAGAGCATGATGATGGAGATTATGTTTTGTTTCTTACCCCGAAGAAGAACAAGCCTTGTAACTCATTGTTTTTAGACTTCATACATGCAAATGTGTTTTGCAACTTTAAATTGTATGGATACTGTCAACTCTGAACAGAGCAAGCGAAGTTTGAAACCGTAATGTGTGCTTAAAAGCAGGGGAATGTACGTCTTGCTCGACGTTTCACATTTAAATAACTGAGTAGGAAAAGTCATGCATCTTTCACGTTGTAATACGTGTTTTGTGCAGGGGGAAACAACATGATTTGGGCAGTCTGTTACATTTCAGTCAACGTAAAGCTGGCCTATGTTCATTAACCGTGAAGTTCCCACAAATTCTGCTTTCAGTATCGCTGGGTGAGAACTTAAAACGTATGGAAAAAACACACGACGGTGATTAATAGTACTCTTGACGAAATGTGTCGTTCAGACTCCCTGTGGAGATTGAAGAAGGTCTGTCTTTGGTTTTTTTTTTTCAAGGGAAATCAGACTAGGTCTGTCTTGTTGCCCTCTGAATGTAATTCCATACATGACCAGAACTTTGTCTACACAATTTTTTTTTCCTGTCCCATCTTCTGTGCCACCTCAGTGGCATTTCACCCACGCCGCTCATTCCGACCCATCCCCTCTCCCACGTCCAACGGCCGCAGTCACCGGCAATCTACAGGGAGCAGTCAATGTCAAGTCGTCAAGAGGCAGCTCACCGGAGGAGACACTGCACTGCTGCCGAGGCAGTTCGGTGGTGGTCAGTGGCGCCTGTTCTGATCTAACATACGCAGGACACCACCTACTAAGCCCCCTACTGACGACAACAATCGCCTAGTCGCGTAGCTGGCGTGAGTGAGCTCTACCTTTGGAGGGCGCCGCCACGTCCGTCCAGCGACAGCGCCCCTCCCCCTCCTCCCCCTGAATTTGCCAATACCGATGACCGCAACAGAATCGAACCAAGGCAACGTGGACGTGGAGAGGACATCGAAACTGAGGTCACCATCAGAGAGCAGTCATTTGTCTCCACAGTAGTTTTCCGACATGGCCGACCCAAGCGCACCTCGCTGAGACGTCTTGTGAATACAGCATGGTGTAATTCTGCTACATATGTGCAGAGCTGTCAACCATCCTGTTTTCGGCGGAATTTATTGTGCTTAAACGCACGTCATTCCGCTATTTCCCAGACGTAAAAACAAAAATTCTGTTTGCGATAAAAAAAAAAGTTCGTTTGTTTGCAGGGTTTGAACATCTGCTATTCGCATAGCCAAAAGAGCTGGTTGGAAACTTACGTCCGGTTCATCTTCTTCCGCTGCCATCATATCGAAACGACCAACTGGACCGTTTAACCATGATGCAGAAAAGAAGACAAAGACTTAGAACAGAAGTGCAGATTCAGGTTGCTTTCTGCTGTCATGATGAGAGTGCTGCTGATCTCAGTCAGCTATTCAGCCCGTGAAAGTGTTCAGCCTTGTCAGGAAGAACCGTGCAGATTTATGTCCCTCCTCGGGTCAAGACACTACAGAGGCACTGATAATCCTGCGAGTGCAGAAATGAGCCGAGTCATGTAATGAAGCTTAGTGACTGTGCTTTAAAAATGTAAAAGAGAAAGTCTATGGTCTGAAACTGATTCGATGAAAGCACCTGACAAAAGGATGGAAAATAAATTGTCTGGAATGTCATTGTTTTGTTTTGGGTGCGGATAGCATAATGTATTCCTCTCAACTGTCCGAAATTCTTCTCCGTTTTCAGCAAGATTCCTGTCAGGTCTCTTCAGAGGTTGGCGGCCCTGGATGAGGGTCATCAGACATGGGGGACAACTGATGCCTGCCTTCTATAATATGTACATTGACACAGATGCAGAAAACAGGAAACTCACGCTCTTCTATTACATGTTGCTTCTCAGTCCAAATACCATTTCCCACATCTTCCCCTAACATTCAGTCCCATTATGAACACTCCGCATCATAGAACCGTACAAAAAGCATCGGTTTATATGCTCTCGCCAAAAAAATGGTGAATGCTAGCGCTATGATGATCTGGCGAATCTTTCAGCCTGGGAAACGGCTTTCCAGGTTTCTCTGTTTGCTTTTGCCTGACAGGTTTGTCCACCCACGGCAAGGGACCAATTAAGAATTGAGGGAAAAAAATTTGGTGTGTGTGTGTGTGTGTGTGTGTGTGCGTGCGTGCGTGCGTGCGTGCGTGCGTGTGCGTGCGTGCGTGTGTGTGTGTGTGTGTGTGTGTGTGTGTGTCTGCGTGCTTGCGTGTATGTATGCGAATGC
>JADBJO010006059.1:7500-10000 GCA_016801955.1 Conus betulinus
TCTCCATGGACAAGGTGCTCTAGACTAGAGAAACGTGACTCCATGGACAAGGTGCTCTAGACTAGAGAAACGTGACTCCATGGACAAGGTGCTCTAGACTAGAGAAACGTGACTCCATGGGACAAGGTTCTCCAGACTAGAGAAGCATGTCTCCATGGACAAGGTGCTCTAGACTAGAGAAGCATGTCTCCATGGACAAGGTGCTCTAGACTAGAGAAGCATGTCTCCATGGACAAGGTGCTCTAGTCTGTCAAAACATACCTCCTTTGATACGGTGCTCTAGTCTGGCGAGACATGTCTTGTGGTTTGGCATCATGAGCTACTGTACGGCGCTGTTGATCGACTTGTGACTAGGCATAGGTGACGATCACAGAGCAGAAGCAGACAGACAGACCCCATTGCCATCGTTGCCAGATAAAGACTGGGGAAGAGGGAAAGGAGCTGAATGACTCCATTCCAAACTTAACAAGACGAAAACTCGGGAAGGGGGGGGGGGGGAGGGTTTAGAGCTGATTTGTTCCATCCCCACTTAAACTGTGGGGTGAAATATTGACGACTGAACAAAAACAGCCACAGAATACAAGGTGCGCGGCACTGACAGCTGGTGATGTGCACAGATCGAACAAAACGGCAATGCAGTGCAATGGCAGTTTTGTTGATGGTGCACAGCTTTACTTTCCATGCCACTTGAGACACTTGCCGAAAGGCAAACAAAACAAGGCTTACACATTTCTGGCCCAACATTTTTGTTGCTGTAGTCTGAGCAGAGGCATGTATCAAACTTGTGTACTAGTTAACTAGGGAAAATTAAATACCCAGAAAGTGATGACGTTGTTTTTGCACAATTTTTGTGTGTGTGTTGTCATTGTTCTAATATTGCCTGACCATTTGCGTACATGCTTTCATGCCGTATCTACGTTATCCACAGGAAAATAAACCTAGTCGAGTTTGGTATTAAAAGATATTAAAAGAATCGTCGGGAATTCGCCAATTGAATCATGTCAAGAGCGCAGATATATTACATTTTCCATGACAACCACTTACTATCAAACCTATAGCCCCCATTTGTAATGGCCGTTCAACAATGCCGAACACATTGCTGCCAGACCAGCTGTGCACAGATGGCATTCAATTCACCGAGTACAGCATGGTTAGCTGGCTGGTGGGGAGCAGCCTGCAGAAAACACCCCTTTCCCTGACCTGCATTCACGGCTTAGCCTCTGCAGCTGTGGGGGCAAGCTGTAAACTCCCCTGCCTCTCAAAACTAAGTAGCTTGCTCTGAACAGCCGGGGGTGTTGCATCACTGTGTGTCTGCTCTGTTTTACCATGTGACAGGCTTTCCAATGGGTCTTTCACCTGGAAACAGTGGCCTGTCACATCATCTCTAGGCCAGTCACACGATCAGAACAGCCATCGGGATTAGTGAGTCAGATTCCCCACAGAACACTGGGACAGTGACGGGTTGTCATCCCATCGTGTGAGGGCTGGTCCACTGGCAGAGCGAGGCCACCCTGAAATATGAGAGTGGATCCCATTGTCCCTGTAAGAATCCTTGAAATAAAGATGTGGGTATCAGATAAAATCTGGTGCAAAATACGTGGACTGGATGGGTACCCCATCTCATTATTTTCCCACTAATTATGTTTCTAGGGCTACATTCTTCTGGCGACTCCTTTTTAAAGAAATCTTTTTCTCTTTCCAGACTTAGTCCGCACTCAGTGCGAACTCGTGCGTTTACACTTCACAGGTCCACGCTGAAAAACGGTCGCGCCCAGCCCTGATGCCGATGGGATCTGATTTCCAGAAATGTCTGGAATCTGTTTACCTCCTTTCCGCCCCCCGTCTTTGGTGGGAGCGCCTGCGCTGTTGAGGTCACTGCATGCGAAAGACTCTCGCCAAGCGGTTGAAGGACACGGGAACGTAAAAGTTAAAATGAATGGAGAAACTCGGGGCTGTGTGTGGACTGAGGACAACACCAAGCTCGTGATCCAGGTGTGGTCATTCGATCGCATGCAAGAAAATGTGAACAAAGCGAAAGGAAATATCCTTATCTTCGCCAAAACCGGTAATGTCTTCTGAAAGACCATTAGATTCTCTGCTACACGCACACACGCACGCACGCACGCACACGCACGCACGCACGCACGCACACACACACACACACACACACACACACACACACACACACACACACACACACACACACACACACACACACATACACACACACACAAGGCAGCATTTTGTGCAGCGGAATAATGTCAATTTCATTATCTCCTTGCACCAAAGCTGAGGTGAACCCTACAAACTTGCAGTCCTCACTACTACACCCAGTTGACAACACGGTTTTTAAGAGTAGTAGAAATAGCAATCTTGTTTTCCAAATATGAAAAAAAATGGTATAGATATTAAAAGAATTTTTCCTTAAAACAAACACGAACAACAACAATAATGATGGCCGTGACGAAAAGTGATGACGTTGTTTTTACAGCACGGTTAG
>JADBJO010006059.1:15000-22500 GCA_016801955.1 Conus betulinus
GAGAATGCTATTGTATCCGAGTTCATTTGATGCAGTGGGTTTTGTGCATGAACCTGTTCGTCTTTAGCTGGCAAAACGGCAACATAAATGTACACACGTGACTTTTTGTGAAGATCTCACCTTCAGAGTGATCAAAATCTTTCCTGACGGCAAAGAAAACACTGGTGGAAAGATTAATTTAACCTTGCTTCAAAATCTTCTCACCTGTTGATTGTTTTTTTTTTTTTTTTTTTAACTGAAAATAATGTGTTTCCCCGGTGAAAATGAAAACATTGAGGACTGTTATTTATCATTAACGCATCCACTCTCAGTTAAACTAAAAGTATGTGTTCAAGACTAAGTCGTTATTCTGACAGAATATTAATGCTTTCTTCAAATGCATGAGGAGTCTTCAAATGCATGTTCCTTTCGTTATGACATTATTCTATTAAGCTTACTGATATGAAACTGTATTTATGATATTACTACATTAAATTTACAAGTATGTTCCTAAATCATGATATTACCTTACTGATATTACCAGTATATTCCTTTTTTCGTGACATTACTATACTTAGCTTCCTACTATCTTTGTTTCTTTATGACATTACTGTACTTAGCTTACTAATACATTCCTTTTTTTTACATCACGAAGTTTACTAATATATTCCTTTCGTCATGAAATTACTATACTAAGCTTACCAATATATACCTTTCTTTATCACATAACCATAGCCAGTTTACCAGTAACTCCTTTATGCCTTATATCATCATACTCCGCTTTGTAATATACTCATTTTTAATGACAATACCAAGATAAGCTGAACATTTTTTTTTCACACGACATTATCATAATAAGTTTACAAATATATTGCTTTCTTCATGATATTACCATACTAAACTTACCACTATGTTGCTTTCTTTATGACATTGCTTTCTTAAGCTTAACACTGTGCTCCTTTCTTTATGACCTTGATATGCCAATCGTAATACTATACTCCTTATTTCATGGCATTTCCATATTAAGCTTGTAAATTATTTTTCTTTCTTTATTACCTTTATATCCTAAACTTAATAATATACTCCTTGGTGATCAAAGAGGTTGTCTGGGAATGTAATGGTAGTATATGTTATTTTGAACACAAACGTTCACGCCTTGATATTTCCATTCAACCTGCTGTTGTCAAACAGATGCTAAAACCACTAACAGATCCTACACCTTGTCCAAGCCACGCGACCACATTTTACTACAGCTTATTTCTCACTCTGCTTTTCCTACCCCTAGAATCCCAGTGCCTTATACCGTATTAAGTAGTTTTTAACTTTCGTTTCATGTCATCTGTGAGCAATACTGAAAATCCCTAATAGCGGAAAGTAAAAGCAATAGATACTGGTCAGAGTTGCCATAAACTTGATCTTTTGGCATTTGTGGTGACAAGTGACATTTCTTACCGTGAGCGGCAGTAACATTCGGTCCCCGTAGTTCAGGTGTTGTTGGTCTTCGTCTGTCTCGAGAAAAGTAGTGTTACGCCATGAGTCAGTGGTGGAGTTGCGGCGCCTGCTGTGGCTGGAGAGCTCGACCCTCGAGCGGGAGACTCTGTTGCAGTTGCTGAAGGTCAATTCTCGGTGATGGGTGTCTGTGGGTGCCTGTACATGCCTGTCTGCGGCGCCTCCGTTTTTCCCCACTGGGCCTCTCTCCTCTGCTCTGCTTGCTTGATGCCGGCCTTGATGGTGGACCGCCAGCTGACCCGGTCTGAAGCCGCTGTCTCCAGGTCTGCTGGGTCAAGGTTGTCTATGGGCACAAAGATGGGGGCCGAGTTACGCATGCCTCTTTGTGGGTTTCATGGAGGAGCAGATATTCTCCTCATACCCTGGACGCATCCCTCCACTCTCCAGACACTTCATTGACGACATCATCAGTGTCACCACAAGCACCAAGGCTGAACTTCTAGATTTCATACACTTTGTGTCTTCATTCCACCCAGCCCTGAAATTCACCTACACCATCTTTGAAACAACTGTGTCTTTCCTAGACATCCAAGTGTCCATCACCAGCACAGATCAACTGAAAACATCAGTGTTCTACAAAGAAACTGATTTGCATCCTTCCCTCACGTTCACATCCAGCCACCCACAATCTACCAAGAAGAGTATCCCTTACTCTCAATTCTGTCGCCTCAGAAGACTGTGCAGCAATGACGATGACTTCAGACTGCAGGTCAGCTGGATGTGCTCCTTCTTTAGAATGCGAGGACACCCTAAAGCAGTCATCATTGATGCCGCCAATCGTGTCCTTCACACCCCCAGAACTCAGGCCATGGCCCCCTCTCAGAACGAAAATCAGTCAGACCGACTAGTCCTTACCCCTGACTACCACCCACACAACCTCCCAGTTAAAAACATCCTTGTGAAAAACTTTGACATCCTGCAGAAAGACCCCAAACTCAAGTCCACCTTCGACAAACCTCCACTAGTGGCATACCTGCGTGACACCAACCTCAGGGATCATCTAGTACGAGCCACTTACAAAGACTCACCGAGCAGCTCTCCACCAGGAAACCACCGCTGCAACAAACCGCGATGCAAAACCTGCCCCTTTTTAAATACAACCACTAACACTTTCAGGGGCCCATCAGGCAAAAGTTTCACCATCAAATCCCCCTTCACATGCCGATCCTCCTACCTTGTATACATTCTTTCATGCAGCCTTTGTTCCAAACTCTACTGTGGTGAGACCTACCGTACCCTGGATGATAGATTCAGGGAACACCTCGAGGCTGTCAACCTGAATAAGGACTCCCCCATAGGTACACACTTCAATAGCCCTGGACATAATGTGTTTCACATGTCAGTCTCTGCGTGTAACCAGAATATTGCAAACTTCTCTTTCCTGCTAAATCAAGAATAATTGAATTGAATAGAAGGGATCTAATCATACGATTATCTGTATGATGTTTTCATTTTTTGCATGATATAGATAAATGTGTTGTGTAGTGACGGATGGGGATTCGGAGTCAAGTTGAATAAAATTTCCTTTTTTTTTTAATAATAAAATGTTTTTGGTTTCCCGTCACCTTTGTGCAGGTGAATGACAGTGCCTGTGCCTATGCGTGAGCGCAGTTTGGTTGTGAAGGCATGACTGCCCTGTCTACACCCCCTGTATCCTGTATATGATACTTCTATTTTTAATAAAGAGGGGGAACGCCGGGAGACTCGTCACACTATTGCTGAGAACATTATAAACCACACTGCACACCTTTTGTAGGTAATTGTTAGGATCATTGTTACTCCCCATGGAACTCCCCATCCCCCTTCCCTCATCCCCCCCCCCCCACCCTTATTTACAAAGGCACTTGCTTACACCCGACTTTCGTGGAAAGTCTTTCATTAACAGAAGAAATAGAAAGATGAAAGTTCGGTGTTAGATCTGATCTACAAACCTGTGTTAACGCTGCCGTGTGTGTGTGTCATCAAGACAAACAGTTTGGCATTTCGTTTATTTTCTTTGAACGATCGCCATTTCTTTCACTGAAATGATACGGTTCAGATCATTAGCATCATAATCATTCTTATGGTTTATCATCATCAGTATCAACATTACTGCCGTAGCCGTAAGTACTTAAACTCTATACAAATATAATTACCACAGTTTTCCTTTTTTTTTCAAGCAGACAGAGAGAGGGTGGGGATGGAGAGACAGACAGACAGACAAACAGAGTGACAGACAGTCAGACAGACAGACAGACAGAGGCCGGCGGACTCAAGAAATATACACTGAGACATATACAGGGACAGGTAGACGTACAAAGAGAAAAAAAAACTGAAACGTATCACGATCAGCAGCAGCCTGAAGCATAAAACAAGTGTAAAGTGTATTAATAGCCAGCTCTTCCCCCACCCGTCACCCGTCCCTTCAGTTCATCTCTCTCTCTCTCTCTCTCTCTCTCTCTCTCTCTCTCTCTCTCTCTCTCTCTCTTACATAGTCTTTCTCATCATTATCGTCATCATGATCATTATCACCAACAACAGCAGCAGCAGCAGCAGCAGCATCGTCATAATTATCATTGTCACTGTTGCCGTCTTTTCTTTTTTTTTTTTTTTCTTTTTTTTGCTGGATCTTAATTCTTCCATCTATATATTCGCATTCATTCAGTTCTTTCTTTCTTTTCTTTTTCAGGAGTATTTGTTTCTCCCGATCAGAACACTTTGGAGTAGCATACTCGTTAGCAGCCATTGATAAAGCTGCCAGTCTGTGTCTCTGTTCACTTGTATATCTTGCAATACCCGTTGTGTACACTGGGCTGGCGAGAAAAACCAGAGCTTTACAATGGAAAGATCAAGATGACGCTAGAGAAATTCAAAAAACCCTAAACGAACAAAATTGTTTGTCCCTCATGTCACCTGCCAGGAAGTGGTCAATCTCATTAGTTATATTATTTTATCTATTGAAACTAATGAAGGACTTGTACAGCATCGGTCACGTGCCAGAGAGAGAGAGAGAGAGAGAGAGAGAGAGAGAGAGAGAGAGAGAGAGAGAGAGAGAGAGAGGAGGGAGGGGAAGAGTAGGGATGGAGTTTTTTTTTTCATATTGTTGGTTAAAATGTGGACATTTTTTGTTTGGGTTTTTTTTTTTTTTTGTCATTCGAATGCATGTCCTAACATTCAGTTTATTAGATACTGTGTCCTCTTTGTGAATACCAAGCGCAGTGCATATGAACACAAATGTTAAATGTACCGCATTTTCTAACACCATGGTCAAAAGTGTTGATGAAACTAAGACCTGCAACCATAGCCAGTCTGTTTCAGTCTCTTCATATGCCCGTCGTAATATATACTTTACATTAATCGTAATATATACTTTACATTAGTCGTAATATATACTTTACATTAGTTGTAATATATACTTTACATTAGTAGTGATATATACTTTACATCAGTCGTAATATATATCTTACATTAGTCATAATACATACTTTACAATAGTCGTAATACATACTTTACATTAGTCGTAATATATACATCAGTCGTTGGCACAGCTAGTCTGTCCGCCAGTCCGTTCATGTGCCCATCATGCTATGTACTTCGCAGAAGTCGTCGATACAACCAGTCTGCCTGTCAGTTTGTTTGCATGTCCTTTCACACGCTGTACTTTGTAACAGCCGTTGATTTGTCCAGTGTGTCTGTTTATTTACATGCCCGTCACACGCTGTACTTTGTAACAGCCGTTGATTTGTCCAGTGTGTCTGTTTATTTACATGCCCGTCACACGCTGTACTTTGTAACAGCCGTTGATTTGTCCAGTGTGTGTGTTTATTTACATGCCCGTCACACGCTGTACTTTGTAACAGCCGTTGATTTGTCCAGTGTGTCTGTTTATTTACATGCCGTCACACGCTGTACTTTGTAACAGCCGTTGATTTGTCCAGTGTGTCTGTTTATTTACATGCCCGTCACACGCTGTACTTTGTAACAGCCGTTGATTTGTCCAGTGTGTCTGTTTATTTACATGCCCGTCACACACTGTACTTTGTAACAGCCGTTGATTTGTCCAGTGTGTCTGTTTATTTACATGCCCGTCTCACGGTGTACTTTGTAATAGCCCTTGATTTGTCCAGTGTGTCTGTTTATTTACATGCCCGTCTCACGGTGTACTTTGTAACAGCCGTTGATTTGTCCAGTGTGTCTGTTTATTTACATGCCCGTCACACACTGTACTTTGTAACAGCCGTTGATTTGTCCAGTGTGTCTGTTTATTTACATGCCCGTCTCACGGTGTACTTTGTAACAGCCGTTGATTTGTCCAGTGTGTCTGTTTATTTACATGCCCGTCTCACGGTGTACTTTGTAACAGCCGTGGACGTGTCTCATGCCTTTGTTTGCTTGTTCACATGGCGATCACACAGTGTACTTAACAAAAGCAATTGATACAAACAGTGTGTCTTCTTGTTCACATACCCATCGCACGGGGTATTTGCTATAGCCATCGCTGCAGCCAATACGTTCCAACTTTAGATGCACAACTACAGCATACACAGGGAAAAGGGAGAAAACTTTGGGCGACGCTTATGATGGCAACACGCTCTCTGCATGGAGACTACGAGCAATTGTACACACAGGTAACTCCCATGAGAGTAAAATGTCATGGTGTAATACTACAGAACAGAGCTCTGCGTGTTGCTGGAACCATCCTGCCCATTTCACTGACTTGCCATGTTCAGAAAAGGACTAACAGAGGTCATGTGAACAATTAGCCACACAATAGACATACCAGGACCTTTCATGGTCGTAAACACAACTGGATAAGAAGAAGAAGAGAAGAAGAAGAAGAAGAAGAAGAAGACTAACGAAGTCTCCAGAGTTCTGTTGTTATTGTCGTTGACGCTTTGGGGGGTTTCTTCTTTGCTTTCTGCCTTTCGCCCAAAACTGTGAATCAGGAAGCAGTCGGTTTTCAATCAGCGTGTCGCGTCTCTGTGTCCGTGGCGTGTTACAAGCGACATACTGATTTCTTTAAATCGGGTGGCTTCCCTTCACTGAAAAATATGTGATGGAAATTATTAAGAAGAAAAAAGAAGAAGAAAAAAGTCGACACAGGGTTTACTGCATGTGTTCTAATTTCGATGGCCTTGAATGTAATGTAATCTTTTACTAAGCACTGGTGCCAGAAAAGGTCGGACGATGAGGAGCCCAGAATGCAGACCACATAAAGACGTTTTATATATAACAGCGTTTCATGGGGGGGTGGATGAAAAACAAAGCTACTACTGTGAGCTGTAAGCTGTTGACGCAAAGAGCAGAGCTGCATTATGTTACTTTCTGGTGACATGAAAAACACACATCACTGTTTAACGTGGCATTAATATCAATGTTTTCGAAGTCCTTCTTTTTTTTCCCCACCACATTCCCGGTCTATCAAAGAGACCTACATCGAGATTAGGCTCTGTGTTGTAAAGAAGAAATCTTTCGCTTTCTTTGAATTTAGAAGGGAGGGACTTAAACATAACACATGGCAATCACTGGATTTCAAACATAATAGGGTTTGGGTAACCAAAAGGTGGAATTATGAAACATACTACGATACTGGAGTTATTAGAATCGGATTTAGTTTATCAACTAAGTCTACATCATCTTTCTCTTCACCTCTTTATAGATCCCCCCCCCCCCCCAAAAAAAGTCCTTCTTATTATTTATTGCATCGTTGCTACTGTAGCTTCGAAACTTAGCAGATGTGGTGTAGCGTATAATTATAGGCTAGTCCGCACCCAGTGACAACTCCTTGATGAAACTGAAACTATGGCAATTCTTTAAAAGGTTTGTCTTTAATATCTTTTTAGGAAATACTAAAAGCCACTGTTTTGTACTGTCATTGCACAAATATGATATAATGCGCAGTCTTCTTATGATCATTTTTTTTTTTTTCAGATTTGTGTTTATTTCTTCAAAGAATATATATATTAAAACCCTCTCTTTTCTACAAGATATTGTTGATCAGACTTGTAGACAGCAGAAGTCTGTTCAGTGTGC